>JANAVB010016599.1:10423739-10718739 GCA_029216955.1 Iris pallida | reverse complement strand
ATATTATTGATATATAAAATTCCTAATTCTCGACGTAAATAATTGAAACGATATTCCACTAGAGGTTTTGTGAAAATGTCAGCCAATTGATTCTGTGTGTCTATGTATACAAGGTCTATATCTCCATTTTGTTGATGATCTCTAAGAAAATGATGTCGAATCTCGATATGCTTAGTACGAGAATGACATACTGGATTCTTAGAAAAATTTATGGAACTAGTGTTATCACAGAAAATGGATATGTGTGTGAAATGTAATCCAAAGTCTTCAAATGTTTGCTTCATCCACAAAATTTGTGCACAACAACGTCCTGCGGCGATATACTCAGCCTCAGTTGTTGATAACGCGACAGAATTTTGCTTCTTGCTAAACCAAGAGACTAGGGATTTTTCTAGGAAATGACATGTGCAGCTGGTACTTTTTCTATCTACTTTGCATCCGGCAAAATCAACATCAGAATAATCGGTTAGGTCAAACGACATGATTTTAGGATACCATAAGCCGACAGAAGAAGTACCTTTAAGGTATCGGAAGATACGCTTAACTGCGCACACATGTGATTCCTTAGGATTGGCTTGAAAACGTGCACACAAGCAAACACTAAACATAATATCTGGTCGACTAGCAGTTAAGTACAGTAAGCTACCGATCATACCTCGATACTTACGTATGTCCACGGGTTTGCCTTGTTCATCAATATCAAGCTTGGTTGAAGTCGCCATTGGAGTGCTAAGTGGTTTGACTGCTTCCAGGTCGAACTTTTTTAATAAATCTTTTGTGTACTTTGCTTGATTTATAAACATTCTATTGTTGGTTTGTTTGACTTGTAGTCCGAGAAAGAATTTCAACTCTCCCATCATGCTCATCTCAAACTTATTCTGCATACACTTTGAAAATTCTTGACAAAGAGATTCATCAGTGGATCCAAAAATAATATCATCTACATAGATTTGAATCAAAAGAAGATTGCTATCCAAAGATTTTATAAACAGTGTAGTGTCAACCTTTCCCTTTAAAAAACCGTTGTCAAGTAGAAAAGAGCTTAGACGATCGTACCAAGCACGAGGGGCTTGTTTCAAACCGTATAAGACTTTCTTCAACTTGAAAACATAATTAGGATTTTTGAAATCAGTAAAACCTGGAGGTTGAGCTACATAAACTTTTTCTTTTATAAAACTATTCAAAAAATGCGCTTTTAACATCCATTTGAAATAATTTGAAATTATAAAAACATGCAAATGCACATAACATGCGAATGGATTCTAATCTCGCAACTGGGGCATAAGTCTCATCGTAGTCGATACCTTCTTATTGATTGTATCCTTGAGCTACGAGTCGAACCTTATTATGAGTCACTAAACTATTCTCGTTCAGTTTGTTTCGGAATACCCAACGGGTGCCAATGATCGGATGATCAATGGGCTTGGAAACAAGTTCCCAAACTTAATTCCGTTTGAATTGGTTTAATTTCTCTTGCATAACATCTAACCAAAAATTATCACTATATGCTTCTTCAATATTTTTGGGTTCAAGCTGTGAGATAAAAGCAACATAGGAAGCTATATCTTTATTAGAGGAACGAGTACTTACACCCTTGGTAATCTCACCAATTACCAAGTCCTTTGGATGATCTGCCAAGAATCTCATCTCTTTTGGCATATCCTCAGGATTGCTGGTTCCGACTTCTGGTTCTGTATATGATTTGCTTGAAGATTCAGCTGGTGCTTGGTGTGAAGGTTCTGCATCTTTGTGTAAAGGTTTTGCAGTAGCTGCACTTGGTATACTTACATCTTCATTATCGTCATCGACTGAATGTTGTTAGTTCATCAAACTTGACATTAATTGATTCTTCGATGATTATGGTTCTCTTATTGAAGATTCCGTACCCTTTGCTCTTTGCCGCATAACCTAAAAAGATACCTTCATCGGCATTTTCATCAAATTTACTCAGGTTATTTTTAGTATTAATAATAAAGCATTTACAACCAAATATCTTAAAATATGAAACAACGGGTGTTCTATCAAACTATAACTCATTGGGAGTCTTCTTCAATATAGGTCGAATCAGAACCCTATTGAGAATATAGCACGCTGTATTGACAGCTTCAGCCTAAAAGTATTTAGGTAGACTAAACTGGTTCAACATTACTCTAGCAATTTCAGATAGAGTCATGTTCTTACGTTCCATAACTCTATTTTGTTGTGGAGTCCTAGGACAAGAAAACTTATGCAAATAATCGTGTGTGATACAGAATTGCTAGAACTATGCATTCTCAAATTTGTCGCCATGATCACTACGAATGCAAGTAATCATGAAACATTTTTCATTCTGTACTTTCTTGTAAAAGGTGACGAATTCTGACAATGCATCGTTCTTGCGTGTAAGAAAATACTACCAAAATAAGTCATATTACCGACAAAATTAGCGATGCCTATGGAAAACGTTGCTAACATGAAGAAAATTAGCGACGCATAAGTAAAATGTCGCAGGATGTCACTGTTAGCGACGATCAGCGACGTCCCGCGACGTCTTTTAAGTAAAAAAATAACGTTGCTGATAAGTCGGTGTACGTCGCTAATTTGGCTAGAAATAGCGATGTGTACCGACGTATACGGTATGACGTCTCTAAGAGCAAAGATTAGCGACGTTTACCGACGTCTCATAGTGACGTCGCTAAGTTAAAAATATAGGTCATTTAAGTTTTCAGTCCCCCCCATTATTTCGAAACCCCTCTTTCTTAGACCACCGAAACCCCTCCCCACTCGGCGTTCGAAGACCTCCGGCCCTCCCCCCTCGATGACCCTCCTCCCTCAGCCCCCGACCCTCCCCCTTCGGCTCGGCGACCCTGCTCCCCCCTCGGCGACCCTCCCACCTCGGCCCGCGACCCTCCCCCCTCGGCTCGGCGACCCTCCCCCCTCGGCCCCCGACCCTCCCCCCTCGGCTCGGCGACCTTGCTCCCCTCTGTCTCCAGCTCCCTCCGTCTCCAACTCCCCACCGGTGACCCCCTCCCTCCTCGACGACCCCCTCCCCCCTCGACGATCCGTTCCTCCCCGACTAGGTAAACCCTAACCCTCTTTCAGATACGACACTTTTACACAGTACACTTTGACACAGGACACGACTGGTTAATTAGTTTTGGAGCTAGATTTGCTAAATAAAATTAGGGTTATTTTGTACTTCACTGTTTTGAAACTGGGGATTTGAAAAAGTTGAAACTCCACCCAGAAAAATGGAGTTCGATTAGGAAACGATTGGTAGTTTGGTAGTAGTATTGTAGTCCTGGTCTCATAGTATTGTTGGGATTTTGGAATTAAGTCCATGATAACTTTACCAAATAATTGTGTTTATATATTGGAGGATTCCTCCTCAATGCCTGTCGCCTATTATGGAATAGAGTACAAAAGAAGTGGTACTATTGAACCATTTTGACTTGGTTGTGCACACTCCTGTAAAAATTTTGGTAGAAGATAGAAGATGTAGTTACTTATAGACGGGTTTCTCATCGTCATAAGTCACAAGGCTTTAGTGCTAGATAGGGACAAGATGTGGACATCGCTAGTATTTGGATCGAGATACTTTTCCTAACTTGAATTTGTATCCACTAGGATGCAATTGCCAAACCTTATCATATTCTTGAGCAAAGAAAAAAGAGAGAGATTGTCTATTATATAGATGGTTATTTGACAGATAGAAAAAACCAATTTAGTAGGCGAAAACCAATTCATATATAGGAATGAACTTGCTAGCATGTGACATGCACATATGAAATAAGTTCACCTGTTAATATGATCGATAAAAAAGAATATGGGGTTGCAGGCAAAAATGGTCTTAGTATCACTGTTCTAAAAGGCGGTCTAGTCATTTTAACAGTCTTGGATTGATTTATTTCGCTAAATTGTAGTCCTTTATACTTGTGTTTGTTCCTTTTGCATACATATTCTGTCACCTAGGCGGCAGTTTGCACCAAAAAGTTGTCCTTATAAACACAAATAAAATGTAACATTTTAAGACTCTCCTATACTTATAAGTCCAAATGGGTAAAATTGATTAGGTATGTTATGTTACCAAATCATAACACATTTCACAAATTCAATAGGAAGAATGGCTTGTTGATTGAAACATTACAATATGGGTAATTGTAACCTTGCAAAATATTGCTTTAACTCTCTCTAACAATAACAAGATCAACTGTCTGTTTCCAAATAGTAGATATCTATAAATATAGTATATGGTATGGCATATTAACGAGTATCTGCATGTGTGTAGCATATGGTATGGCATGGTATATGACGTTAGAGAGTAAGTAAAGGGTAGATGGCTAAGGTAATTCCAAATAGTAGATATCTATAAATATAAATCAGATAGATACGTTTAACACAACGAATATCCTAGTATCCTAGTATTCTTGTATCCTAGTATCCTTGTAATAGAGTATCCTAGTATCCTTGTATCCTTGTTGTTTGTATCCTAATATCCTAGTATCCTTGTTGTTTGTAAACTTGTCTGACAGGTTTCTCGTTATCACACATCTGTCTGTTTTTACATTTTTACTTGTTCTTCCTATCACATATATTGTTCCTTATTTCTCTATTCTTTCTTCTATTTTGTACCTTGCCCCTTATAAATTGCTCATCAAGTGTCACATTACAATTTACTGTTTCATAGCACTTGTCAACTAAGTCGGTGCTTGAGATTACTCATGTATATATTAAATAAGTTCTTATTAAAGTTGTCATCCAAATCATTATTAGACTTCAAATGGAGACTTGAGAGCTTCTTGTGATACATTATCGGAGGGCTACACCCTAAGGTCCAAGCCCGAGCTTGCTAAACTTTATACATAAGCCCATGTCCATGTTTGATATGGACACGAATCTACCAAATTTATTGATTAAACACTATGCTAAAGAGACTAGGATTAATATTGGCAAAAATACTGACATATATCACGTCTTCATATTTAAACCTTTAACTTGACAATGCAAGACTTTATTTTTTGACATGCTATAAATAGCCTCTAACTCATCTCTTGGATAAAGAGGATAGATACATTCATATGCATGTGTTTCAATGATGTGCTTGTATCTATCTTACAGAATTATTCTCAAATGGATATGGAGCTGAATTACTATCTGCGGAATCGTTCGTGGATGTACAACCGTCATCCTGATGACATGTGCGGTGTGTGGGATGAATTCATAGAGGGCATATAACAGTTCTTGCAGTTTGCCTAGGCGTTCCCTCAGTACATGGACGGTACCAAAATTAAGTGTCCGTGTGTGAGATGTCGCAACTTGAAATATCATCCAGAAGTGGAAGTCACGTATCATTTATTCTCGAAGGATTTTATGCTGAATTACTATCAGTGGAGCGCACATGGAAAGCTTGTGTCCTTAGCATCGGAGTATGAGCCTTATGTGGATGTCTATAACCACGCTGCTTACGACGATGGGTTGGTGAACATGGTTTTTGACGCGGCGGAGCCTAATTTCGATCCGGACAATCATGATGCACCTGAGGAGGCACCGAACGCCGATGCTGCAAAGTTCATGGAGTTGCTAGAGAATGCAAGGACTCCATTATATCCTGGTTGTGAGGATCATTCACCGTTGGAGGTGGTTACAAGATTGTTGAGCATCAAGTCCCATTTTAATATGTCGCAAGATTGCTACAACCGACTTATGGAGTTGATTATAGAAATATTGCCTGAGGGTGCTAAGTTGCCTAAAGACTTTTACCGGTCTAAGAGGATGGTGAGATCGCTCTGGATGGGATATGAGAAAATTGATGCATGTCATAACGGGTGCATGTTGTACTACAAAGACGACAAGGATGAAGACGCCTGTAGATTTTATGGTGCTGATCGCTACAAGGGCAGTGGTAGAGAAAAGTCTGTCGGTGAAAGGAAGCCTACCGATCCGATGCACTACTTGCCGTTGACGCCGCGGTTGCAACGGTTGTTTATGGTGAAGAAAACTGCAGAAAACATGAGTTGGCATAAGCAAGAATAGACCGAAGGAGTGTTGGATCACCCATCTGATGGAGAAGCATGGAAGCATTTTGATCGAGAGCATCCAAATTTTGCTTCTAATCTGCGTAATGTCAGATTGGGTCTCTGCTCCGACGGTTTTACCCATTCGGACTTTCGGGATCCCAGTATTCGTGTTGGCCTGTGATCGTCACTCCTTACAATCTACCGCCTTAGATGTGCATGAAGACTCCGTATATGTTCCTCACCGTTATTATCCTAGGTCCGAACAATCCGAAAAGGAACATCGATGTGTATTTACAGCTATTGATTGATGAGTTGAATCAGCTATGGGAAGTAGGTTCCAACACGTACGATGTATCTAGAAAACAAAAATTTCAGATACGGGCAGCACTTATGTGGACCATCAACGACTTTCCGGCCTATGGTATGTTATCTGGATGGAGCACGCATGGTCGTCTTTCATGTCCGTATTGCATATACCGTACTAAGGCTTTCCGTTTGAAACACGGAGGCAAACCGTGCTTCTTCGATTGTCATCGACAATTCCTGCCGAAGGATCATCCGTACCGGAGGGACAGGAATGCTTTTCGTGCTGGCATTGTGGAGAAGGCTAATCTTCCGCCAAGGTGGCTCGGATACACGATATGGAAAGAGGTAAAAGATTTACCAAGGGCTATTGAAGAGCCTGCTACGGGCTACAAGTGTGACGGATTTGGTCGTACTCATAACTGGACGAAGAGGAGTATATTCTGGGATCTGCTATATTGGAGAACCAATCTGATTAGACATAACCTTAATGTCATGTATATCGAGAAGAATGTGTTTGACAACATAATTAATACTGTAATAAATGTAAAGGGAAAGACGAAAGACAATCCAAAGGCTAGATTAGACTTGGAAGAAATATACAGACGTCCTGTATTGCATTTGATAGAAGAGGAGAATGGGAAGTTGAAGCAGCCTAAGGCAATTTTCTCACTGGAGAAGGATGATAAAGTCAGACTTTGTAGGTGGATTCAAGGTCTGAAATTTCCAGACGGGTATGTTTCGAACTTGAGAAGATGCGTCGACCTCAAGGAGAACAAACTGACAGGTATGAAGAGCCATGATTGTCACGTATTCATGGAGAGGTTAATTTCGATTGTATTTTGAGAATTCTTACCCCAGATTGTTTAGGATCCATTGATCGAGCTTAGTATATTCTTCAGAGATCTTTGTTCTACTAAGTTGCTCGTCGATCGTCTAGAAAAGTAGGAGAACGATATTGCGGTAACACTGTGCAAGCTCGAGAAGGTATTTCCTCCTGGATTCTTCGACTCCATAGAGCATTTGCCAGTTCATCTTTCCTACGAGGCACGTGTTGGTGGGCCCGTCGGTTATCGGTGGATGTACCCGTTTGATCAGCATTTGAACCACCTAAAGAGGAAGGTAAAAAACAAGGCTCGGGTCGAGGGTTCTATTTGTGAAGCCTATATTCTCGAGAAGATTACAAACTTCTGCTCGACGTATTTCAAACCTCATGTTGCTACGAATAGAACGAGGGCTCCGAAAAATGACGACGGATCATATCAAGAATCTAATGATGGAATACTGAAAGTATTCAATA
Organism: Iris pallida; assembly: GCA_029216955.1. Classification (NCBI taxonomy): domain Eukaryota; kingdom Viridiplantae; phylum Streptophyta; class Magnoliopsida; order Asparagales; family Iridaceae; genus Iris; species Iris pallida. The sequence goes on along the minus strand of JANAVB010016599.1, from coordinate 10,711,140 downwards.
CATTCGGAAAGCCTTCGGGAAAAATGAAGAAGAGATATTTGAATGACGAAGAGCTAAGGGCTGCTCAGTTGTATATATTACTCAATTGCGACGAGGATGAAGTGGAGAAGCTAGAGGGGTAAGTAATTAATGATAAATTTACGTCATCTCAATGTAATAGTATAAGCTAATATTTTTGTACTAATCGGCGGTTGCTTCATTGTTTTTCAGCACATATAATGATGAGTTGAGATTGGTTAGACCCTACCTAACAGACGAAGCATTAGAACAAGAAATGAGACGTCATTTTCCTTCTTGGTTGAGCAAATATGTAAGCAACTCGGTAATTACTAGCCTCTTCTAATGCAACTGCACAATAAAAAATTAATACTATCTCTTCTTTGGTATTCAGGTCGATCGTCTAATTTTACCAGAGATTGAATTAATTAGAACTCTTGCCAAGGGACCAATTACTTTTGTTAAAATATAGCCAAGTTACTGTGTCAATGGCTTTAGATTCAAGTCAAAAAATGCTCCGATCAGAGACAGCTTCCTGGATCTTGATTCCACGAAAAACAGTTGTTTGTGTATCAAATCTTCGAACTACAAAGACGTCGATCCAGAAAATGATTTCTTTGGCATCTTGCGAGAGATTATGGAGTTGACATATAATTATGGCAGAGAACCAGCAAAGATCGTGTTTTTCAAGTGTGAATGGTTCGATCCGATTGAAAATCAGGGTTGGAAAATTGACAAGCATGGTCTTATGGATATAAACTACAAGCGTAGATATCAAGGCTATGAACCATTTGTCCTATCAACTCAGGCTCAGCTCGTGTACTTCACAGCTTATCCGAGACGGGAAGCAACGAAGTTTGACTGGTGGGCAGTATGCAAGACTAAAGCTAGAGATACTTTTGATGTTGAGGAAAAAGCTTATCAGGAGGACGAGCTACCTCTTGTAACAAATATTGTTGATGTGGACTCCACGAAAGTTACGCATTACACGACTAATATAGAAGATGTAGAATTATCCGAAGAGGAAGGCGAAGCCGACGAAGGCGAAGATGAAACTGAAGATGAGGAGGAGGAGGAAGAGGAAGATGAGGTCGAGGAAGACGAACAAGATGAATATTCTGAAGATGATTGAGAGAGATGTACTTTCATTTTTTAGATGTTTTTTTCAGAATGTACTATCTGGACTTAGACGTTTCTTGTAGAATGTACTATCTAAACTTAGATGTTTCTTGTAGAATATACTATCTGGACTTAGATATTTCTTGTAAAATGAATCATCATATGTTGTCTTGGTTATTATCTTGTCGTTGTTGTACTTTCATATTTCTAATGTACTATTATTTATTGTATCTCATCATATGTTGTTATTAGGTATGACAGGTCGTCGTAGATTATTTCACGTGTCCCGACATGGGGCACGGGGTACTACTGGCAGAGGACAGGGTACTCCTTCGGTACCTCCTACTGGTACCGGCTCTGGATCCTCGTCGCCCAGTACTCCTGTGTATCGGACAGTACCTCCGCCTGCCACGACGCTACATGGCATATCTCCTGGGGCGAGTAGTTCTAGGCCTGAGACTGCTCCGTCGTCTAGCATTCCTCCTACTGATACGACGATGGAGACAGATGAGCAGATGGAGGAGACTGAGCCGACGACCAACCAATATCAGGCAGATGATGTATGCGCACCTCCGGAGGAGACGAGGACGAAGATCTGGGCCGACGGTACAAAGTAAGTTTTTTGGTTTATCATTTTTTTCCTGTGTTTATCATAAATAAACTTTTCTCATGAATATAATATGTCTGTAAAGATATCATCCCCCGTCAGTACAGAGACGCCTAGGCCACTTCTTGAGGACTAATTATGGTGGTCCTTGGATAAACTACTTTGATGCTCCGGACGAGAGGAAGGCCTACTGGTTTGCGTGCTTCAAGGTTAAAATATATTTTCTTTTAACACGAATCATATAATTTTTGCGTATTATATATAACTGATAAATATTTGGTTTGCACTCTTCTAGGATATGTTTTTCTATCCACCGCACCGGGCCGAGATGATCGAAGGGATGTTTTCTGCCGTCGCTGCTAAGCTGATCCGCGACGCTATTAATGATCAGAAGATTCATGATCGTGTCGGAAAGCTGATCTAAGGTTGGATCATCCCTGAGCAGTGGACTGCGATGAAGGCTCGATTCGACGAGCTAAGGTACAAGGAAAAGTCTGAGAAGGCCAAGGCGGCTAGGAAGCAGGGGTCAAAGTGGTGCGGTGGGTCGATTCCGATGACGGAACGTTTCCATCGTTTGGTATGTTTTTTTATTTCAGAAATATTATTTTAATGCAACTTCAATAAATTAGTAAAAGGTGATATATTTAATTACAGGTAAGGAGGGGTGAGGACGCCAAAATGGTGACTGTCTTCTTGGCCACACATCGGAAGGACGGGAAGCTTATTGACGAGAGGGCGGAGCAGGCCTATGTAAGTATTACAATTCTATTTATTAATTTTAATACTTCGTATTAGTTTTGATATAACTTAGTAAATATGCATGCAAATAGATATTCATGTAGTTAGTAATAATAAGTATATTAGACATTAGAAGTTATAGAGTATCCATGCTTTCTAGGCCGAGTTTGAACGGCTTAAGGAGCGGACGGCTGCTAGTGCACATGCTGCGAGAGAGGCCGGTACTTCCTTGCAGTCTACTCCAGCTCCGTCGGAGGACGAGCTATGGGTGACCGCTGCTGGTGGTCTCCACAGGGGTACGTAGTACGGTACGGGATCCTATGGCGCCATAGTTGCGACGAAGTCCTCTAGGGCCTCCTATGCTAGTGTGTATGGCCCACAGCCCTTCCAGGAGTCTGCCCGAGTCCAGCAGAGGGTAGAATCTTTCCGTGATGAGCTGCTACGACGGATCCAGGAGCAGCTCCAGACAGACGATGCTTCGCTCATAGCATGATTGGATACGCTCGATCACATCATTATGGAGCTCAGGGATATGACTGAGAGGACAGAGTGGGGCATCACTGATCTTAGAGCGTCGACAGAGCGCAGAATGACAGATCTGCAGGCATCACAACTGTCCATGGACGAGAGGCTCATGTTGATGCAGGATTCGATGGTTGATAGCAGTACGAGGCTGTTATCTACCATGCATTCCTACCACGAGCGACTAGCAGCGTTGGAGCGTTAATATCCTCCGGGTGCACCTTTATCGTCGTCGACTCCGCCGGCGTCACTACCTCCGACTCCACCGACGTCACTACCTTCTTCATCAGTGACGATTTTACGGGAGGAGTACGAAATGTTCCTATCCTTGAGGCGCGGCGGTGCCCCTCCTCCAGATCCGCAGTAGTCCGAGTTAGGACTGTTTTTTTAGTGTTTGTTTATCTTGTTTCAGTATTGGTTGTGGATTGTTTGTTTGTGTAGACTTTCATTATTGGTTGTGGATATTGGTTGTATACTTTGGATCGACGATTACCGACTTTGGATATTTTACTCTTTTAGACTTTTACTCTTGTTTGTGTTGATATATATGTATATTGTGATGTACCGGTGTTGAATGTTCCACCGAAGGGGTCGGCGAACCCAGGATGAAAATGTGCTTCTGTGTATTTATTGTTATTTATTAAACTGCAGGAATAAAATGTGATTCTGTGGACATTCTGTATTTTTTTTGCATTTTAGCGATGTTTAGCGACGTCCATCTGCGTCGCTAAACGTCAGTAAACGTCGCTAAATTACCAGTATTGCGATATTTACCGACGTTTACCGACCCATTCTCCCATTTTCTACAGAGTCGGTAAACGTCGGTAAAAAGTAGCATACGTCGCTAAATTTACCGACGTTGACCGATATCAGAGAGACGTCGCCATTTTTCTGACGTGGTGTCGGTGAACGTCGGTGATTAGCGACGTTTATTTAGCGTCGGTAATGGCGACGATTAGCGACGTTTTTCCTGTCAGCGATATGGCTTTCCGCGACCACAGGAAAACGTCGCTAAAAATGTCGGTAAATACGATTAGCGACGCTTTTTGTCATTTTAGCGATATTTTCTATCGTCGCTAATATGGCCTATTCTGGTAGTGAAATATACCCACGTGTATCTAGAGAAATCATCTACAATGACAAATACATATAACTTACCACCTAGACTAGCAATTCTACTAGGTCCAAATAAATCCATATGCAATAATTGTAGATGTCTAGTAGTACTTACAGCGTTCTTGAATTTTAAAGACGGATCGGGTAGCTTTATTCTTTTCACATTCGCTACATACCGTATCCTTCTTGAAAGATATGTCCGGTAAGCCGCGTACCAACTTCTTTGTGGATAGTTTTGAAATTGTGTCCATGTTTGCATGATCGAGTCTCATATGCCATAGTTGACTCTCAATTCTCTTGGCCATCAAGCATCTACCTGCTTTGTTAGCATCTTCTAACAGATAGAAAACATATATGTTGTCTTCCCTGATACCTTCAAAGATAGTACTGCCAGTTGAACTATCAACTATAGTACATTTGTCTTTGACGAAGTTAATGCCATAACCATGATCAGGTAAATGGCTTATGTTGAGCAGATTATATTTTAACTCGATAACTAGACAACATCTTTAATCACAGGATAGGAAGCCTTACCAATGTCACCGATACCGATTATATACTCTCTCAAATTATTACCGAAGGAGACGTATCCTTCTTTATTCTTATTCGACAGTATTACGAATAATGATGCATCACCGGTCATGTGCCGTAAGCAACCGCTGTCGAGAATCCATTTGCTTCTAGCATGTGAAGGGCGTCCCACCTACAAAATAGTTTGCAGATGAAACTCTTGGTACCCATTTCTTGTAGGGTCCTGACATGTTAGTCTTTGGTATCCATGCATAAACATTTAAATCTACTAACTTTATGATTCTATATGTAGAGGATATATGACCAATGAGGCCACAATAATAACAATTTGCATGTTGAGTGTTGAAAGTAGTATGAGGTGCATGATTGGTAGGTTTTGGTTTTCTAGTATAGAAAAATGCATGTCTATTAGTCTTCTTGGGCATTGGTTTGGTATGGTTTAGTCTGACAATGTTTGGTTTGGGTGTGTTCCGATGATTCGGTAATTGATACGTGTTAGAATAAGAAGCAGCAACTTCAGGCCATTTTCCTAAACTAATTTCCAACTTTTTGGAGGTGTCACATAATCTAGTATAGTCAGATGTAAGTGTTTCCATTCTGACTTGTGCACAGTGGAGATTCTTTCTCTCCTTAGATAGGTCTTCCTTTAGCTGGATAATAGTTTGGTCTTTTTCTTCGGATAACTTGGTAGTCTCGTGTACCAACAGCTTAATAGAAGAAAGCTCACCAAACTCAATAGAAAAAACATTATTTCTAGCATCAGCTAGTTGGTTGGTAAGTCTTCTTATCTCACCTTTGTACTCTTTAAATACCTTCTTAGAGGTTATATATTTACTATACAGTTTTCTATAGTCATTTAACAGGTCACTGAAAGCCTCTCCTAGTTGCTTAAAGGTAAAATCATCATAAGGATCAAACAGAGGATTAGTGGTTACCTGATCGCAAGCCATCAAGAATACATTTGCAGCGTCATTCGATTGTTCGTCTTCTGAGTCACTGGCTTCGCCCTCACGCCATAAGCTTGTATTGGCGTACTTCCTTGATGTAGATCTCTTCAGGTAGCCTTTGTCATATTTGCTGCTTTTTTTTGTTGATGATGATGCTGTTGGACAATCTTTCTTTATATGTCCTTTCTTCTTACATCCGTAGCAAATAGGATCTTTTTCGTTGTTGTTGCTGTTGCTGTCTTTTGTTCTTCTGTTGAATCTCATAAACTTCTTGAATTTTCTTACCAGAAGAGCTTGATCTTCAGAGTAAGAGTCGCTGTCGTCAGAATCAACTTCAACAGTTCTTCTATGTTGAGCCTTGAAAGTGATCGACTTCTCTGACTTCTCCTTTGGTGTAGCATCTTCAAAGTCTTGAAGTTCTAACTCGTGAGTGAGTAGCTTACCCATGAGTGTTTCCAGAGACATTGTTGAGAGGTCGTTTCCTTCAATGATTGCTGTAGCCTTTGGAATCCAGTTCTTCGTGAGAGCTCGTAGAAGTTTATGAATCTTCTCATGGTTACTGTATTCCTTGCCTAATGAAGATAAAGGATTTACAATATCCAGGAATCTCGTAAACATTTGAGTGACGGATTCATTTGGTTTCATCTTGAACGCCTCGTACTCTTGAGTAAGTCTGCTGATCTTTGACTCCTTGACTTGTGTTGTTCCTTCGTGGGTTACTTCGAGAAGTTTTCACACTTCATTCGATGTTGTGCAAGTCGCCACCCTGTTAAACTCAGTTCTATCTATAGCACAAAATAAAGCGTTAAAAGCACGTGCATCAAGATTGGCCTTTTTTTTCATCTTCAGTATATTTATTATGGGATTTATCAACTAAAACTCCTTCAACAGTAATACGAGGAGGCTTTTTGTAGCCATCAATAACTATAGACCATAAGTCAAAATTAAGAGATTTTAAGAAGAAACTCATCCATATTTTCCAATAACTGTAGTTTGTGCCGTCAAACAGTGGAGGTCTGTTTGTGGCTTGGCCTTCACTTGTGAACTTCACAGTTGCCATGTGTAATGCTGTGATCTATAAAATAATTAAATATAACTGCAATTTTACCTTGCTTTGCCTGTATAACCTGTAGGAACGAAATTGTAAAGCAGGATACTCTAGAGGGTGGTGAATAGAGTAGGCAGCAGAAAATTGCTAATTAAAACTTATTATTTGTTAGATCACAGAAATAATAATAATTACAAAGTAATAACTATAAAAAAAGAGTAATCAGAAGGCAAACGCAAACACAGAGATTTATACTGGTTTTTCTCTTGTGAGGACTAGTCCAGTCGGAAGAACTCTAGCTTCCAGTTGAATTTACTATTGGAAAATTCCACAAGTTTTCATACGAAGTCCTTGCAACTTCTACAGACGCGAGCTTTGATACGAAGAACTCGACCAACTTCAGTTTTGAAGAGTCTTTCTTCAATCAAGCCTTTGATTACAATTTTTTTGAAATCTTCTAAACCGTACCGTACTGGCAAATTGACTAGAGAATTGTAACTGGCTTGGGATTTGAAAATGGAAGCTTTTTAAAACTCTTTGGAAGAAACGTAAGCTTTAGAAGAGAGAAGATGAAAGTGAATGAGTGTGTTAAAATGATCAGAATTCCTCTCTATTTATAGTTTTTTCAAAGACAGAACTCTGACAGAATTCGGGCATAATTCGGACAGAACTCTTTGTAACAAACCGCAACTGAAGGGAGACCAAGTTCAAAATCCAATGTTCACATAACGTTTACCTTGGCCGAACTCTGGCCGAGTTCTGTTAGGGTTTGGTCAGGTTTATTTTGTGAAAAATTGTTTTGGCTTTTTGAAAATCCTTCAGAAGCTTTTTGTAAAAGTAGATGTTTTTCAAAAACATAGGTCATTTTAAAAACGATTTCGGATAGCCTATTTGCCAGTATGACTTGGTGTACAATGTATTCCTAGACTCAATAAAAATGAAAATTATATTGCGTAAGGAAATACAGTCTTGAGTGGCAAACAGAGCTTCGGTCTTGAACTGAGTAGATATCCAATCTTGATCAGTGTCCAAAACGTTTTTAATAAACATCTAAATTGTTTTGTATATCGAGACAAAGTTTGATCAATTATTAAAATCAGGTTTGACCATGACTAATGGGCCAACAATCTCCCCCATTTTGATAATTGACAAACCTTGACCGATATAACATCTTTGGTCTTTATCAATTCAAAATTGTACCGAATGTATAATAAAAAAATTGTTCATAACCTGTATCCATGAAGATGTTAGATCATATTTCTCCTCCGTTGTCACTTAGCAAAATAGTTACAAAAGAGAAAGCTCCCCTGCAATAAATGCATAAGTAACAATCAGTGAAGAAACACAAAAAAAATATGAATAAAGACATTCAACACAGGCATGGTGTAAATATCACAGACATAAATGAGATAAACAGATAATAATTGTCACAGGCAGTTTATATGGAAGCATAAATAAAGATAATGCTATAATAAAAGATGAACTAAATAAAATGCTAAACTGAATAATATAACATGTCCTTCAAAAGTCACAAATCATATCCAAATAAGAGTACTGATACTATCTTGGAATGTCGGAGCATTTCCAAGTAAACAAAAAACAAAATCATCAGTCTCAAAAGTATGACATCTCAAAAATCATCCTAGTCATCATCTTCATCCGCTGCAGTACCAGCATGTCCAGATGGACTAGCTCCAGATGTGCCAGCTCCAGAGGTGTGTGGAGTAGCACCAGAGGTACGATACCAATCGTAAGCATTCTCTGGCTGGAATAGAGAGTGGACTGCCTTATCATCAATACGGTAACTAGAAACAGAAGGATCTCCAGGAAGAGAGCTAGCATAATGACCCTCTGTGCAAATCTAAGATCGGCAAATGAGTTGGCAATAGCCTGGAACCGAGTCACGTCACAGAACTCATGTTTCCTAGAAGTGTCAACAAAGAACGTCTGCAGATCCGATAGATGCTGATGAATACCCTCAAAGGTCATAGGATAAGACTGAGGAGGAACAGGTGTAGTAGAAGCAGATACAGTAGGAGCAGGTGCAGGAGGTGGAGGAGCAGTGGCAATGCTATGACGAGAAAGCTTGAAGAACTTGGGCTCAGGGTCCAGAGCACAAGTGTATAAGTCTATGTCAAAATGCTGAAAGATGCATGGGATAAGCATCGAACAAGAGAGGTAGCGGTCTCTTCCGCGACATCTACCCATCATCTGAATGATAGTCTTAGGGGAAGAAAAAGGAATCCCCTTAAGAATGTGATATAGGACAGAAAGTTCGAGTGCAGTGACATCATCTTTTGAAGTGGATTTGGAAAGTAGAGTGGAATAGATGATGCGATGTAACTCGTAGTTAAACAAGTTCAAGTTATTGGCCTTGAACTTTCCAGGACGAGCACGTGCGGGCGCACAAAGCTTATTCTTGAAACTAACAAGAGTCGTGCCCTCGGGAAAATCGAAATCAGTGATGTCATCGAGCGGGACACCTTCGTTTGGAAGACCAAGGATTTTCGCTAGTAATGCATCATTGAACTCGATATCTATCCCGCCAACACGAGTGCTTGCGGTAAAAGTGTCTATTACGAAGTTACAATAGAACAATCTAATGGCATTAGTAGCTATAGGGAATTATAGGGTAGCAAAATGGTGTAACCCTAATGCCTCAAAGTAGGGATGGTGATCAGGAAATACAGTCCACTTAATCGGAGAGCCGGTACATATAGTGCGTATAGCAAAATCGAGATACCAAAGCAATGCTTGGTCGTGAGTTTTGAAGTAAAACTCATCCGATACTCCGTCATCCGATTGGACCAGGGAAAAGAGGGAATCCGTGTTCGGATCAGAAGACGATGCCGCTTCACTGGCATGGGTCTTCTTCCTCCTAAAAGGATTGAATTCCTTAGGCATTCTTTCCCAAAACTAAAAACCCTAAAAATTTGAAAGTGAAGGAGAGAAGGAATTATACCTTCTGAGAATCAAGTATGCTGTAGAGGACGCGATTCTCCGCACGAATCCTAATTTTGGATGGAAATCTCCACATGGATTAGAAGATATGGAGTAGAAAAGAACTAGGGTTTGGAGTGTTTCGGCTGCTACTGCTGCTGATGAGAATAGATGGATTTATAAGTGAAGAAGAGGAGATGGGCTAGGGTTCTGTTTAAAATGAATACAGCACCAAACGAACTCTGGCCGAATTTGGACCGAACTCGGGCCGAATTCGCCTAGGGTTCTTTTGGGTTTTAAACAAAATTTTTGTGGGCCATGTCCTTTTCATCAACTCATTTCAAATATTTAATTCAAAGTTTAGTAATTTTAAATTTCAAATAATATAATTAATATTATTTTATAAATTAATATTTTTTACTCAGCATCTGTTTCAGATTAGCTGTAGGAGTACTGTCCCAGCTAACGGAGGTTCACCGGGGAACTCTTAAATACCGCTTCGCTTCGATCGTAGTCGTGGTGACAGACAGACTCTTTTTAGGCTTGTCTCGAAAACAGTTATTGAGTATTGAATAAATTAATTAATAAAACAAAATTAATTAATATTATTGACGTCTAAAATTCTTAATTCTCGACGTAAATAATTGAAACGATCTTCCGCTAGAGGTTTTGTAAGTATGTCAGCCAATTGATTCTGTGTGTCTATGTATACAAGGTCTATATCTCCATTTTGTTGATGATCTCTAAGAAAGTGATGTCGAATCTCGATATGCTTAGTACGAGAGTGACATACTGGATTCTTAGTCAAATTAATAGAACTAGTGTTATCACAGAAAATGGGTATGTGTGTGAAATGTAATCCATAGTCTTCTAGAGTTTGCTTTATCCACAAAATTTGTGCACAACAACGTCCTGTGGCGATATACTCAGCCTCGGTTGTTGGTAATACGACAGAATTTTACTTTTTTGCTAAACCAAGAGACTAGGGCTTTTCCTAGAAAATGACATGTGTCGCTGGTACTTTTTTTATCTACTTTGCATCCGACAAAATCAGCATCAGAATAACCGGTTGAGTCAAATGACGTGGTTTTGGGATACCATAAGCCGACAGAAGAGGTGCCTTTAAGGTATCGAAAGATACGCTTAACTGTGCACAGATGTGATTCCTTAGGATTGGCTTGAAAACGTGCACACAAGTAAACACTAAACATAATGTCTGGTCGACTAGCAGTTAAGTATAGTAAGCTACCAATCATACCTCGATACTTACGTATGTCGACGGGTTTGCCTTGTTCATCAATATCAAGCTTGGTTGAAGTCTCCATTGGAGTGCTAAGTGGTTTAACTGCTTCCAGGTCAAACTTTTTTAATAGATCTTTTGTGTACTTTGCTTGATTTATGAACGTCCTATTGTTGGTTTGTTTGATTTGTAGTCCGAGAAAGAATTTTAGCTCTCCCATCATGCTCATCTCAAACTCATTCTGCATACACTTTGAAAATTCTTGACAAAGAGATTCATCAGTAGATCCAAAAATAATATCATCTACATAGACTAGAATCAAAAGAATATTGTTATTCAAAGATTTTATAAACAGTGTAGTGTCAATCTTTCCCTTTGAAAAATCGTTGTCAAGTGGAAAAGAGCTTAGACGATCATACCAAGCACGAGGGGCTTGTTTTAAACCGTATAAGGCTTTCTTCTACTTGAAAACATAATCAGGATTTTTAAAATCAGTAAAACCTGGAGGTTAAGCTACATAAACTTCTTCTTTTATAAAACCATTCAAAAATGCGCTTTTAACATCCATTTAAAATAAGTTGAAATTATGAAAATATGCAAATGTACATAACATGTGAATGGATTCTAATCTCGCAACTGGGGTATAAGTCTCATCGTAGTTGATACCTTCTTTTTGATTATATCCTTGAGCTACGAGTCGAGCCTTATTACGAGTCACTAAACCGTTCTCGTTTAGTTTGTTTCGGAATACCCAATAGGTGCCAATGACCGGATGATCAATGGGCTTAGGAACAAGTTCCCAAACTTGATTTCATTCGAATTGGTTTAATTCCTCTTACATAGCATCTAACCAAAAATTATCACTACATGTTTCTTCAATATTTTTGGGTTCAAGCTGTGAAATAAAAGCAACACAAGAAGCTATATATTTATTAGAGAAACGAGTACTTACATCCTTGGTAATCTCACAAATTACCAAGTCCTTTAGGTGATCTGCCAAGAATCTCATCTCTTTTAGCGTAACCTCAGGATTGCTGGTTCCGGCTTCTTTGCTTGAAGACTCAGCTGGGGCTTGGTGTGAAGGTTCTACATCCTTGTGTGAAGGTTTTACAGTAGCTGTACTTGGTGTAATCACGTCTTCATTGTCGTCATCATCTGAATATTGATTTAGTTCATCAAACTTGACATTAATTGATTCTTCAATGATCATGGTTCTCTTGTTGAAGACTCTGTACCCTTTGCTTTTTGCTGCATAACCTAAAAATATACCTTCATCGGCCTTTTCATCAAATTTACTCAGATTATCTTTAGTATTAAGAATAAAGCATTTACAACCAAAAATCTTAAAATAAGAAACAGTGGGTGTTCTATCAAACCATAGTTTATAGGAAGTCTTCTTCGATATAGGTCGAACTAGAACCCTATTAAGAATATAGTACGGTGTATTGACAGCTTCAGCCCAAAAGTATCTAGGTAGACTAAACTGGTTCAACATTACTCTAGCCATTTCAGATAGAGTCCTGTTCTTACGTTCCACAATTCAATTTTGTTGTGGAGTCCTAGGACAGGAAAATTCATACAAATAACCGTGTGTGTCACAAAATTGCTTGAACTCTGCATTCTCAAATTTTTCTCCATGATCACTACGAATGCGAGTAATCATGAAACCTTTTTTATTCTATACTTTCTTGCAAAAGGTGACGAATTCTGACAAAGCATCGTTCTTGCGTGCAAGAAAATATACCCATGTATATCTAGAGAAATCATCTACAATGACAAATGCATATAACTTACCACCTATACTAGCAATTCTACTTGGTTCAAATAAGTCCATATGCAACAATTGTAGAGGTCTAGTGGTACTTATAGCGTTCTTGGATTTAAAGGCGGATCGGGTAGCTTTGTTCTTTTCACATTCGCTACATACCGTATCTTTCTTGAAAGATATGTCCGGTAAGCCGCGTACCAACTTCTTTGTAGGTAGTTTTGAAATTGTGTCCATGTTTCCATGACCAAGTCTCATATGCCGTAGATGACTCTCAATGCTCTTGGCCATCAAACTTCTACCTGCTTTGTTAGCATCTTCTAACAGATAGAAAACATATATGTTGTCTTCCTTGATACCTTCAAAGATAGTACTACTAGTTGAACTATAAACTATAGTACATTTGTCTTTGACGAAGTTAATGCCATAATCGTGATCAGCTAAATGGCTTATGCTGAGCAGATTATGTTTTAACTCGGTAACTAGACAGACATCTTTAATCACAGGATAGGAAGACTTACCAATGTCACCGATACCGATTATGTACCCTCTTAAATTATTACCGAAGGAGACGTATCCTTCTTTATTCTTCTTCGATAGTGTTGCGAATAATGAAGCATCACCGGTCATGTGCCGTGAGCAACCGCTGTCGAAGATCCATTTGCTTTTAGCATTTGAAGGGTGTTCCACCTATAAAATAATTTGTAGATGAAACTCTTGGTACCCATTTCTTGTAGGGTCCTGACAAGTTAGTTTTTGGTTTCCATGCATAAACATTTAAATCTACTAACTTTCTGATTCTACATACAGAAAATATATGACCAATGAGGCCACAATAATGACATTTTGCATGTTGAGTGTTGAAAGTTGTGTGAGGTGCATGATTGGTAGGTTTTGGTTTTCTAGTATAGAAAAATGCATGCCTATTAGTCTTCTTGGGCATAGGTTTGGTATGGTTTGGTTTGATAGTGTTTGGTTTGGGTGTGTTCCGATGATTCGGTAATTGACACGTGTTAGAATAGGAAATAACAACTTCAGGCCATTTTCCAAAACTAATTTTCAACTTTTTGGAGGTGTCATATAATCTAGTGTAGTCAGATGTCAGTGTTTCTATTCTGACTTGTGCACACTGGAGACTCTTTCTCCCCTTAGATAGGTCTTCCTTTAGCTGGATGATAGTTTGGTCTTTTTCTTCGGATAACTTAATAGTCTCGTGTAACAACAGCTTAATAGATGAAAGTTCACCAGACTCAATGGAAGAGTCATTATTTCTAACATCAACTAATTGGTCGGTAAGTCTTCCTATCTCACCTTTGTACTCTTTGAGTACCTTCTTAGAGGTTTCATATTTACTACGCAATTTCCTGTAATCATTTAATAGGTCACTGAAAGCCTCTCCTAGTTGCTCAAAGGTTAAATCATCATAAGGATCAAACAGAGGATTAGTTATTACCTGATCGCAAGCCATCAAGCATACATTTGCAGTGTCATCTGATTGTTCGTCTTCTGAATCGCTGGCTTCGTTTTCATGCCATATGCTTGTATTGTCATACTTCCTTGATGTAGATCTCTTCAGGTAACCTTTGTCATATTTGCTGCTTTTTCTTGTTGATGATGATGCTGTTGGATAATCTTTTTTTATATGTCCTTTCTTCTTACATCCGTAGTAAATAGGATCTTCCTCGTTGTTGTTACTGTTGCTATCTTTTGTTCTTCTGTTGAATCTAATAAACTTCTTGAATTTTTTTACTAGAAGAGTTTGATCTTCATAGTCAGAGTCGCTGTCGTCAGAATCATCTTCGACAGTTCTTCTATGTTGAGCCTTGAGAGCGATCGACTATTCTGACTTTTCCTTTGGTGTAGCATCTTCAAAGTCTTGAAGTTCTAACTCGTGAGTGAGTAGCTTACCCATGAGTGTTTCCAGAGACATTGTTGAGAGGTCGTTTCCTTCAATAATAGCTGTAGCCTTTGGAATCCAGTTCTTTGTGAGTGCTCGTAGAAGTTTGCGAATCTTCTCATGGTTACTGTATTCCTTGCCTAATGAAGACCTAGGATTTATAATATCCAAGAATCTCGTAAATATTTGAGTGACTGATTCACTTGGCTTCATTTTGAACGCCTCGTACTCTTGAGTAAGTCTGTTGATCTTTGACTCCTTGACTTGTGTTGTTCCTTCGTGGGCTACTTCGAAAAGTTTCTACACTTCATTTGATGTTGTGCAAGTCGACACCCTGTTGAATTCAGTTCTGTCTAAAGCACAAAATAAAGTGTTAATAGCACGTGCATCAAGACTGGCCCTTTTCTTTTTATCCTCCGTATATTTATTATGGGGTTTTTCAACTAAAACTCTATCAATATTAATACGAGGAGACTTTTTGTAGCCATCAATAACTATAGACCATAAGTCAAAATCAAGAGATTTTAAGAAGAAACACATCCGTATTTTCTAGTAAGTGTAGTTTCTGCCGTCAAACAGTGGAGGTCTGTTTGTGGCTTGGCCTTCACTTATGAATTTCATAGTTGCCATGTGTAATGCTGTGATCTATATAACAATTAAAAATAACTGAATATAACTACAATTTTACCTTGCTTTACCTGTATAACCCGCTCTGATACCAATTGTAGGAACGAAATCGTAAAGCAGAATACTCTAGAGGGGAGGTGAATAGAGTAGGCATCGGAAAATTGCTAATTAAAACTTGTTAGCAGTTAGATCACAGAAATAATAATAATCACAAAGTAATAACTGTAAAGAAAAGAGTGATCAGAAGGCAAACGTAAATACAGAGATTTATACTGGTTTCCCTCTTATGAGGACTAGTCCAGTCGGAAGAACTCTAGCTTCCAGTCGAATCCACTATTGGAAAATTTTGCAAGTTTAATTTCATACGAAGTCCTTGCAACTTCTACAGATGCGAGCTTTGATACGAAGAACTCGACCAACTTCAGTTTTGAAGAGTCTTTCTTCATTCAAGCCTCTGATTACAATTTTTCTGAAATCTTCTAGACCGCACCGTACCGACAAATTGACTAAAGAATTGTAACAGGCTTGGGATTTGAAAATGGAAGATTTTTAAAACTCTTTGGAAGAAATGTAAGCTTTAGAAGAGAGAAGATGAAAGTGAATGAGTGTGTTAAAATGATCAAAATTCTTCTCTATTTATAGTTTTTCTAAAGACATAACTCTGACAGAATTCGGGCAGAATTCGGACAGAACTCTTTGTAACAAACCGCAACTGAAGGGAGACCAAGTTCAAAATCCAACCTTCACATAAAGTTTACCTTGGCCGAACTCTGGCCGAGTTCTGTCAGGGTTTGGTTAGGTTTATTTTGTGAAAAATTGTTTTGGCTTTTTGAAAATCCTTCAGAAGCTTTTTGTAAAAGTAGATATTTTTCAAAAACATAGGTCATTTTAAAAACGATTTCAGATACCCTATTTGCCAGTATGACTTGGTGTACAATATATTCCTAGACTCAATAAAAATGAAAATTGTATTGCGTAAGGAAATACAGTCTTGATTGGCAAACAGAGCTTCGGTCTTGAACTGAGTAGATATCCAATCTTGATCAGTGTCCAAAATGTCTTTAGTAAACATCTGAATTATTTCGTATATCGAGACAGAGTTTGATCAATTATTAAAATCAGGTTTGACCATGGCCAATAGGCCAACATAACCCGCTCTGATACCAATTGTAGGAACAAAATCGTAAAGCAGAATACTCTAAAGGGGGGTGAATAGAGTAGGCAGCAGAATATTGTTAGTTAAAAATTTGTTAGCAGTTAGATCACAGAAATAATATCAATAATCACAAAACAATAACTGTAAAACAGAGATCAGAAGGCAAACGCAAACACAGCTATGTATACTGATTTTTCTCTTGTGAGGACTAGTCCAATCGGAAGAACTCTAGCTTTCAATTGAATCCACTATTGGAAAATTCCGCAAGTTTTCATACGAAGTCCTTGTAACTTCTACAGACATGAGCTTTGATACGAAGAACTCAACCAACTTCAATTTTGAAGAGTCTTTCTTCAATCAAGCCTCTGATTACAATTTCTCTGGAATCTTCTAGAACGCACCGTACCGGCAAATTGACTAGAGAATTGTAACTGGTTTGGGATTTGAAAATGAAAACTTTTTAGAAAACTCTTTGGAAGAAACGTAAGCTTAGAAGAGAAGAGATGAAAGTGAATGAGTGGTTTGAAATGATCAGAATTCTTCTCTATTTATAGTTTTTCCAAAGGCAGAACTCTGGCAGAATTCGGGCAGAATTCGGACAGAACTCTATGTAACAATCCACAACTGAAGGAAGACCAAGTTTTTTAAATGTTCAAAAATCAAACGGTCACTAACTGAACTCTGGCCGAACTCAGGCCGAACTCAGGCCGAGTTCTGTCAGGGTTGGTCAGGGTTATTTTAAAAGTGATTTTTGGGCTTTTTGAAATCCTTCAGAAGCTTTTGTAAATAAGGGATAATTTTCAAAAACATAGGTCAATTTTGAAAACGATTTTGGATAGCCTATTTGCCAGTATGACTCGGTGTACAATGTATTCCTAGACTCAAATAAAAGTAAAAATTATATTACATAAAGAAATACAGACTCGAGTAGAAAATATAGCTTCGGTCTTGAACTGAGTAGATATCCGATCTGGATCAGTGTCCAAAACGTCTTTGAGTAAACATCCGTGTATCGAGACAGAGTTTGATCAATTATTAAAATCAGGTTTGACCATGACCAATGGGCCAACACTGCCATACCTGATAGAAATAGATATCTACAAGATAATAACCATGCATTTAATATATCACAGTTTATAAAGATAGACCCGAAGCAACTCTCTATTGAATTTCTACATAATAGATATGCATTTAACGTATCACAGTTTATAAAGATAGACCCGGGGCAACTCTCCGTTGAATTTCTAGATAATAACCATGTCTAGATAATAGCATCCATAAACATCCAAGTCTAGATAATAACGTCCAGAAACATCCAAGTCTAGATAATAACCATGTTTAGAAAATAACAAGAGACATCAATAGTTGTAAAAAAATCCAAGTCTAACCCAGAAATAAGTCTACCGAAAACAAATTCGGTCAAAAGTGATATCATATATATCTACCCTCTACGTTGGCGCTGGGGCAGATAGATCTCCCTCAGCCACCGTGCATAAGAAGGATCCACGCCAGCGAGATCAACATCCATAGGAGCTGGATGGCTGGAACTTTCGGTGCAACTACCCTCTGGTGCCACCTCCTCCTTCACAGCTATCTCAACTTTAGGAATCCTCCTTTATAGTAGGAGAAAGTTCTTCCATGACCTTCATCTCTGCTTTAGGTACCACTACCAAAATGACAATATTATACTTGTAATATGGAAGATATTTTATATTTTATTTTACTTTCAATCATCTTCTGAAAATTTATCTTCTTCGTCCTCCGTGTCCTCATCTTCCTCTTCCTCCTCATCTTTTCTTTCATCTACTTCGTTTTCCTCTTCGGATACTTCTACCTCTTCTACACGATTTGATGTGTAATATGGAACTTCTGTTGTGTCCACGTCAACTGTATTTGTTATAAGAGGTAGCTCGTCCTCCTGATAAGCTATTTCGTCAACATCGTAGGTATTTCTGGCTTTAGTCCTGCATACTGTCCACCAGTCCAACCTAGTTGTTCCCTGTCTAGGATAACTAGTAAAGTAAACTAGTTGAGCCTGACTTGCTAGGACAAATGGTTCGTATCCTTGATATCGACGCTAGTAGTTAATATCCACAAGACTATGCTTGTCAATTTTTTAACCTTGATCTTGGATCGGATCGAACCAATCACACCTGAACAACACGATCCTAGTCGGCTCTATGCCGTAGTTATATGATGATTGTACATCCACGAACGATGCCGCAGATAGTAATTCATATCTATTTGACAATAATTCTGCAAAGATAGATATACATTATTCGAGTATATTCCAAATTGATGTATATAGACACATGAGTATCAAATGAGTGTCGTCACATGTTCAACAAGGCCCCCTCTCTGACCCCCTCTCTACTTCTCTGCTTCTTATTTGACTCTCTCAGCATCCTATTCAGCATCATATAATATCTTTCTCAACCTCAGCCTAAAAAAGTGTGGAAATATTAATGTTAACCAAGGTTCACAGTATCGGTATCGGTATCGAAATCGGTTTCGGTATCATTTACAGTTGATATCCTGAATCTTATAGCTTCCGCTAGCAGAGTATAATGTAGAGCCAAACGTGAAGGAGAGCTTCACATTCAAAATATTAGAAGTAAAAAGTTTTCGATTGGTGGTGGGACGAGTCAGAATCCTTTCTCGTCCCACCACCAATCGAAAACTTTTAACTTCCAATATTTTGAATATGAAGCTATGCTTCATGTTTGGCTTTACATTGTGCTCTGCTAGCAGAAACTATAAGATTTATGATATCAACCGTAAAAGATACCAATAACGATATCGATACTGAAATTGATACTGTGAACCTTGGTTAATATTAATATTTTTACACTTCTCTAGGGTGAGGTTGAGGTAGATATCCTATGATACGGAATAGTCGGCTCAATGACCCGAATCAGAAGAAAGGAAGTAGGGAAGCTCATTCTATACACTCTAGGATACTACGATATATTACTAGTATACTCACTCTATACACTCTTACTTATGCAAGCATTTTGAGGCAATCAACGTTATACTAGATTTTTGAAAACATTTATAACTCTGATAAGCCCAAAAGGCTTGGCATAAGTAAATTTAATTTCTATAGAAGGGCTCAAAACACTGTACCAATAATACCTACACTTCTAGGATACTCTATACACTGTAGGTACTAGGATACTTCTTAGCAAGGTTCTCAGAGTAGGTAATCCCTAATTTCTACTCTATACACTCTAGAGGATATATAGGTACTAGGATACTCTATACACTCTATGTACTAGGATACTCTATATATACACTCTAGGTACTAGGATACTCTATATAGTATATACTTCTTAGGATACCTCATGTTCTAACCTATCACAGGATACTCACCTCCTAGACACTCAAGTTCACCCATAGTGTAAGCCCCCTGGATTTTAGGGATTATTTTAAATTTTATTAAAGGAATTAATTTCAATAGATATTTTATTTATAATTATTTTGATCATTAAATATACTTTTTTGTGACTTTGATTTTTGGAGCGCAAGAGATATCCATCTCTCGAAACGTCCTTCATGAGTTTTGATCTAGACAAGTTTATCTTCATGTTGATATATTATATCTCACTCAAACTTGTTCTCTTGTACTCTAATTATATCGCACAACTTTCGGGTCAATTTAGGCCATTTGATCATTTGATAGTTATTAATAAATTTCCACTTTTATTTATGATTATCATATGCACCTTGTCGTGACTTTTAATTTAGAAGCAGAAGACTAGTCATTTTCTCGAAACCAACTTCACATGCATGATCTACTTGAGACATACTTCACCCATGACCTTCGTGTCCCACTCAGACACACCATCTTGTGCTCCATTTTTATCGCACAACTTTTCGGACATTTGACCCAATCTCGATTTACCCTACCGAGTCACATTTACTTCCAAATTGAATTGGAGACGCCATTTTGACCCAAACTTGTCGACCCAAGATATGGACACGAACCATTTTGAGCCTACTACACACATGTCACTTGTGTCCCATCCAATTGAGTCCCCGTATGCTATTTATTTATCCGTGATTATAAATGACTAATTTGAGTCATTTAATTCACTTAGGCCAAATTATGGCCCGATCCGACTCAATTAGACCCAACCCAAGCACCATAAAATTTCCCCACCCATACCCACACACACAACACCAATAAATTATACAAAACACCAAAACACTACATGTCACATCACCCATACCCACACACCACTCCTCACCTCTCTCTAAAAGCCACCTTACCATACACTCTCTCTCTAACTCCCATTCAGCCGAACCCATACTCCCCCTCTCTTTTCCAAATCTTACACCCTCTCTCCTCTATCTACTCACAGCCCCCTACTCCTCTTAAACCGACAGCCCCCATTCCTCCTTTATTCTCCATCCTTTCTTCATCTCCTCCACCTTACCATCATCTTCCTCATCTCCCCTACCACTCCATCACCATCACCATTCTCCACCACCTCCTTCTCCAACCGACAGCCACAACCACCTTCGCCACCTCTTCTCTCACTCCCTAACCCGACAACAACATCACCTTCACCATCTTCCTCTCTACCTCCCCTTCTAACTCGACACCACCACCATCACCATCATCTTCATTCACTCATCCCCCTCCTCTGGCAGCAGCCATTGGCTGCCGCTGCTGCTGCGATACCACTACCACTGCTACTGCTGCTGTGGGCATTTGCGGCCCCACCTCTGGCCGTCGCGCCGCCATGCCGCGCGCAACAACCACCGCCGCCAACCACCTTCGGTCGCCGTCGCCATCGTACGTTGGCCGTGCGCAGCCTCGCATGCCACCTCCTGGAAGTAGGTCACCTCTCCGAGCCTCACAGGAGGTCGATTTCGACTTCGAAATCGAAGTCCCGTTGACGCGCGCGAATAGTGAAGCCAGAACTCGCGTTTCAAGACAGCAACTTTACATATATTTTCTGGGCGATCCAACCATTGGATCATCGAAATCTTTCCTCCATTGCAATCTTGGTATATAGCTCTACCTCCTCCTAAAGTTTCAGCCATTAATTCTGTTATTTGATATGTCAACATCGGCCGCCAAGTTGCCCGAATAATTGTGCTCGTTTTTGGACAGTTTTGTGGAGCCAACTTCGTGGACTTGTATCTTCGCTATCGCAGTTCCGTTTGATGCGCCACCAGTTTCTGTGCACAGCTGGTATAACCCTCTTCTGATATTATAAGTTTTGTTTCATTATGAGGTTGTTTGATTGGTTGAATTGGAAGCCAAAGTTGGCCGTCCGAATTCATAATTTCGAACTTGTTAAATTCTAATTTTGAACCCGGGACTCCGAATTCTAATTTTGACACCACCAGTAGACTCGTGGAGTCGTTCTGGCACGAATTCATATATAACTTGCTTGATTTGGAGGACGTGAGCCCCGACACGTATTTCGGTGCAAGGCGAGCCCCACAGTTCTAGTGAACATGCCATTTTGAGATCGGCCCATCGGAATCCACTTCTGGATTTAGTAGACTTGGACTCCGACACGCATATCCGTGCACACTAGTAAAATTCATCGCTTTAGCGACGGCCTTATCCGTCGCCCGACCGTCGATAAATGGTAATACCGACGGATGGCCGTCGAATTTTGGGCAAAAACATCCGTCGGGAAAAGACTCGTCGCTAAAAACAATTCGTCGCCAAGTTGTCGCCCAGCAATGATTTTGCAACGGATTTCCTTCAACCATACTCGTACATCTCGCGACGAATTACCGACGGATTTTCGTCAAAGCGCGTATCAGAAAGTTAATGACACATCACCTTAGCGACGACCGTATCCGTCGCTAAAATGGTCGATAATTGCGTATCAGAGAGTATCCGATACGCAATATCTGTCGTAAATCCATCGCTAAATGGTCGGTAAACGTGTATTAGAGAGCGTCTGATACGCAATATCCGTCGCTAACTCCTCGCTGATAGTCGCTACTTGTCGACGGGCTTCCGACGGAATAGCGGCGGTACATCCGCCGACCCGGTTCTGTGAATCTTTCATACTACCAGAACCGTGGTGACGGATATTCTGCCGCTATTCCGTCGGGATCTGTCGCTAGTCCGTCGCCGACCAGTCGCGGATTTGGTGACGGATTATCCGTCGCCAAACTTTTACCGACTACTGGCAATAATTTATCGACGGAATATCCGTCGATCCCATTCTGTGTTTTTTTTAATATTTCCAGAACCTTGCCGACGGACGATCCGTCGGTAAGTTTTCACCATCCGTCGTTAGCTTAGAATAGTCCCAGTTAGCGACGGATATTCCGTCGGTGAGTCGTCGCCATCCGTCGCTAATTTGGAACAGTCCCAGGTAGCGACGGATATTCCGTCGGTTGGTAGTCATGGATCCTTCGCTAACTGGAAATTTTTTGAATTTTTTTTGCATAAAACAGAGCATTCCCTGTTCACACAACATCCACCAACATAAATAACACAAATTATCCACACAAATATTTCAAATTATCTAATATTTCAAATTATCCACATTATCCACACAAATATTTCAAATTATCCAAAATTTCAAATTATCCAATATTTCAAATATTTAATATTTCAGTCAACATTATCCAATATTTCAAATTATCCACACAAATATTCTATATTTAAACAGTTTTCAAAATCTTCGAATACAAACATCAACGAGGAGGAGGAGTTGGATCATCCGATGGTGCTGGTACTCCCTGCTGCGTCCGACGCATGTATACTTCCACCAGGTGTGGCGTAAATCCCTCTAAGACATGGTTTGGAAGTTGGCATAGCTGCTCTAGCGTCATCAGGTCGAGAAGAAGTACCGGTAGCACCAGTAGACGGACTGGGAGCAGACGGACCGGAAGTAGTAGAAGGACGCGAAAAGTACGTAGAAAACTGCGCCCGCAAGTCCGACACCGCGTCGTTCAGATGCGCAAGCTGGGACCTCACATCATCGTCTGCTAGGGCCGCGGGAGGAGGCAGGGGAGATGGAAATCTCGTAATTGCCGCGTGCAACGGCTCCAGGGAGCCGACTCCGTAGATGCGCCCTTTCTTAAAGCCGCCGACGGTATCTACGAACATGTCGTCGTAGCAAGCGGCCGAAGAAGACGGCATCCCGATGGGCATCGTTTCGCCGACATCCTCGGGGGCAGATGGCTGAATCCGACTAAGGGCCTCATGATACGCAGCCTATCAAATGAATGTGTTTATACTATAAGTTTACCTAAGTTATAATCTAAATTCTATGTTTCCCTAAGTTATAGTCTGAATCCTAAGTTTACCTAAGTTATAGTCTGAATCCTAAGTTTACCTAAGTTATACTTTGAATACTTATAATTCTAACATAAGTCTCATAAACGTAAGTTCTTACATCCGTCTCCTTGGCCCTCTCGTCGACGAAGCTCCCGTCCTTCCGCCTCTTGTGGGTATGCTGGAATACATCGTGCATGGTAACCGAGTCAGCATCTTTTCCCTCCTTCAATGCCCGTTGGATCTGCATACGAAATATTCAAAAAATTTAGTTATTTAAGTATATTAATAGTACCGAATTAGATAGTGGAATGAATTTGCGGTATCTCACCAATTCTGCAAGCGTCGCTGCGTGGGGCTTTGATCTCCCCGTATGTAGCCCCGTGGCCCGTCGGTTCGCTTTTGCTTTTTTTGATTTCTCCTTGAAGGCAGGAGCATCCATCTTCTCCAAGAGCTGCTCATAGTAGTCCTGTCGGATCCACTCCTTCTTCGAATGCGTCGTTCGAAGGTCATAAACCGCATCCCGGATCTTCTTCCTGGCGACGCTTCTATAGGTCCTACGGATCGCCTCATCGCAATGGGGGGAGGCACCAGAAGGTCCTCTGACATACAAATTCAATTATCACGATATTAAAAAAATAGTTGATTAAAGAGTAATTAATAATTAATCACAAGATATATATATATATATATATATATATATATATATATATATATATATATATATATATATACCCTCATCTCGTCGAGCCAGCGGTACTGCAAGTCTAGGGGCACCTCAGAAAAATTGAGGTAGGGGCCATGGTAGTTAGCCCGGATAATTTGCCGTAGAAGCCTGGTAGCATCCCACGGAAAAAACCTACAAAGAAGTAACGACTAGATTATTAACTTGAACAAATGAAACAAATTTATTAAATTAACTTAAATTTACTTACGCTTCACCCGCGGGCCATAGCTCTCGTCGGAACTCGCCCATTGGCCTCTCTGGTGGCGTCGGAGGATCCGTGGCTCCGTGCATGTACTCGCCAGTAACCGGGTGTAACAGAATCCGGGGGTACTCCGGGGCCCACTGTGTAGTAACTGGTGGTACCGCTGGTGGATTCGCTGGCAGAACGGATCCGCTAGCGGATGGAGACGCCCTCGACGAAGGTGTCGATAGCCCCATGGTAGATCGATGGCGGGATGAGTCTGTGCTCGGCGTACTCTCAGGGTCGTGATCGCTAGCGGGCGTCACCTCCCGGAAAGGCTGAAGGCGACCACGACCACCACTACGACGACGCCCACCACCACCACCACGAGTGACGCCGCGAAGAAAAGAACTAGGAGTGCCATCTGAAATAAGAATATACAGAAGTTTAAACTGACTTCACTAAGTTATAAGTGCTTTTTTGAGGTCAAACTAAAATCACATAATTGAAAGTGTTTTTAATATATACTGATATTTAATCTAATCATCGTCTTTGTCCTCGTGCTCATCTTTGTCCTCATCATCATCCTCATCTTCATCCTCATCCTCATCCTCATCGTCGACTTCATCTGTATCCTCATCCTCATCAAGTTCTTCTTCTTCTTCTTCTTCTTCTTCTTCTTCTTCTTCTTCTTCCTCCTCAATATTTAGGACAAGATGCCTCTTTCTCCCCTGGTTGATAGCTAAGTCTTGTGTATCAACCTCTTCCTCTTCTCTATTTTCTTCAACAATATTTTCATCATCTATGGTATCCGACTGTTGTACCAAGTATTGGGACTTTTCGATCTGGCCCTCTTGGCATGCTGGGTCTCTAACGTTGAATGTATTTCTAGATTTAATCTTGCATACTGCCCACCAATCAAATTGATCTCTACGATGCCTTGGATAGCTTGTATAGTAGACTTGAATAGCCTGACTTGCTATCGCAAACGTGTCGGACCCTCTATACCTCCTGCGATGATTTATATCGACGAATCCAAATTGTTTATCGATTCTCCAACCGATATTTGGTGTCGTATCGAACCACTCACATTTGAACATTACAATATGCATATCATATGGCGCACTATATTATAAATCTACAATATCCCGAAGCACTCCATAATAGTCAAAGTTCGGCTCGTCGTCATAGATGGTGCCTCTTATACAAACACCAGAATCCTTGGTACTGAAGTCGTCATTGACATATTCGGCATTTATAGCATTCTAAGTTGCCTTAAACTTGAAGCCATTAACGACATAGCCTGGCCAAGTCTTTGCATGCTTCTTCGGTCCCAATGCCAAATAACGAATACTCTCATTTGTGAGTGTTGTTTCAGGCAATAAAACCTGTAAACAAATATTGATAATTTAAATATTTCAGATACATATATTTTAATGGTAGCCGCATAAATTATTATCTCAGTTACTTACGTATTTACGAAACCAGGATGGAAAGATACAATCAACCTCTCTTTGAAGTCCTTCATCGGTAATATCGGGTGTCCTCATTTTGAATTCATCTCTAAATACACTGTTAGAGAGAATAAGAATAAGTGTAGTCAGTTACTTCACCAAATTAGATATTATAACGAGTGTAATTGTAGTCACTTCTCAAAATCTCTCACTTCTTGTATGTCACAATTTAACAAGACATATCGGTGAGCGGCATCATATTCGTCGTCAGTCAACCACTGTTTTTTACTAGCCCCAATAGGCTTGTCCCTTACATTGAATATACCTCCATCCTCAACATCCTCGTCATTCCTTTGAGGTCTATTTTGATTTGTCTTAACATGAGTATCGAAATAAATGGAGCAGAAGTTTGATACCTCCTCGATAAGATATGCTTCGTATATCGAAGCCTCTATATGAGCCTTGTTACCAACTTTCTTCTTTAGATAGTATAGGTATCTAGAGAGACAAATTATCTTCAGAATTAACAATGAAATGCAACTTAAATTATATCAATTTTTATGTACCTTTCAAATGGGTACATCCATCGATAATGAACAGATGCACCGACACGGGCTTCGTATGCTAGATGAATCGGTAGATGCGCTATGCTGTCGAAGAAGATCGGAGGAAATATTTTTTCTAACTTGTAAATTGTTAAGACAATCTTCTCCTCAAGTTCAACCATGTGTTGCACTGTCAACTTAGTTGAACAAATATCCTTGAAGAATGTAGATAGCTCGGCCAACGGAACCCATACAGAAGAAGGCAACAACTCTCTCAAATCAATGGGCAGTAATCTTTCCATAAACACGTGGTAGTCGTGACTCTTCATTCCTGTTAGCTTACGTTCATTGAGATCAACGCATCTAGACAAATTCGACACATAGTCGTCGGGAAATCTTAAAGTAGATATCCACTTGCAGATTATTAATCTATCTTTCTTGCTCAATGTGTATTGTGCTACCGGCTTAGTTAATTATCCACCAGCTCCCCTTTGTATCAAGTTTAGATAAGGACGTTTGCATATCTCGGCAATATCTTATCTTGCTTTTGGATTGTCCTTCGTCTTTCCTTTAATATCCATGACGGTATTGAAGACATTATCGAACACATTCTTTTCGATATGCATGACATCGAGATTATGCCTTATAAGATTATCTTTCCAATAAGGTAAGTCCCAGAAGATACTCCGTTTGGTCCAGTTATGGCTTTGTCCGAACCCCTCGACACGATTGTTCGATGGATCTCCAATTACGGAGGGCAAGTCCTTTACATCTTCCCAAATATCGTACTCGACAATCTGGGTGGCGGATGAGAAAATTCTTATTTTTCAGCTCTGAACGCGTCCTTGTTCTTTCTCCAAGGATGACTCGCGGGCAAAAATTGACGGTGACAGTCAAAGAAAGAAGTTTTTCCTCCATGCTTAAGGCGGAACGCCTTACTATTTTCCATGCAAATCGGGCAAGACATAGTGCCGTGAGTACTCCATCCCGACAGCATACCGTATGCTAGAAAATCATTTATTGTCCACATCAGTAAAGCTCTCATCTGAAAGTTCTGTTTCCTGTAAATATCATAGGTCGCGACGCCGATCTCCCACAGCTATTTCAGCTCATCCACCAACGGCTGTAAATATATATCGATATTTTTTATCGAATTTTTGGGACCCGGTATGATAGCTGTCAAGAACATATAAGGAGTCTTCATACACATCCATGGTGGCAGATTGTAAGGGGTAAGAATGATCGGCCAGCAGGAGTATTGAGATCCCGACTGCCCGAAATGGGAGAAGCCATCAGAACATAGCGTCAGACGTATATTTCTAGGCTCTGAAGCAAAATCTGGATGACACAAATCAAAACGTTTCCACGCCTCTCCGTCCGAAGGATGTGACAATTCTCTATCGTCCTTTGTGCGTTCTTCGTTGTGCCACGTCATGTGTTCAGCTGTATTAAGAGACTATACATCCTCTGTATGCGCTTCGTGATCGACAAGTAATGCATATACTTGTAAGGACGATATTTTCTAGTTGACTTTCTTTTTTTCTTTGCTAGCTTGTAACAATCCGTATTACAGAAGCTGCAACTTTCTATGTCCTCCTTCTCCTTGTAGTACAATATGCATCCGTTGCGACAACAATATATCTTCTCGTACCCCAGTCCCAGTTGTCGGACCATCATCTTTGACTTGCAAAAGTTTTTTGGGAGCTCTTTTGATTCCTTCGGTAAGATCTCCGTCGCTAGTTGTGTAATCCGATTATAGCAAGCTTGTGGTAAGTTAAAATTGGACTTTATGTTCAACAACCGCATCGTCACTGACAGTACGGAATGAGTCTCACAATCAGGATGTAGAGGAGTATCTGCATCCTGAAACATATCATAGAACTCCTTCGCCTCGGGATTAGGATCCTCCGGATCAAAATTTGGCCCTGTCGTATCGTACAACATATCTCGTGCACGATTCTGCAGGTCTCCATAATTAACAGAGCATCCGTCGTCCATGACAAAATCTGTTGCAGCATTTTCATCAAAAGCATAAGTAACAGCATTCACAACCTGACTTTCTGTATATAGTTCACCTTGCAATGACCATATGCAGTAATCACGTACGAAACCCTTACGGCACTACAAGAATATCGATCATTTACGGCACGCGAAATGCGCCGTAAATGATCTTTTACGGCATACATTTTGGTGCCGTAAAAGCTCATGCCGTAAATGAGCCTATTATTTACGGCGCATTCTGAATGCCGTAAATGTAAACATATTAACGCCGTAAATGTCTTTTTTACAGAATCTCGACGACCATTTACGGCATATTTTGTGTGCCATAATTGCTCTTTTATGGCATACATGTGCGTGCCATAATAGATATTTTTCACTGAATTTCGACAACCATTTACGGCATATTTCGTGTGCCGTAATTGCTCTTTCATGGCATACATATGTGCGTCGTAATATATATTCGCGTTGGGTCAAATACGGCGTATAGATGCACACCGTAATAGTTATTCGCACATGATCAAATTAGCATATATTTTGATGCCATAAAAGATATTTTTGATATTTACCATTTATGACATATGTAGCATGCTGTAAATAATATTTTATGAATTTTTTTATCTAATTATTATTATTATTATTATTATTATTATTATTATTATTATTATTATTATTATTTCCATACCAATCCGGCCAATTTATTTAAGCAAGGATACCAATGGTAAATAAAGTATATAATATAACAAACATAAGTTCAAGAAATAGTTGATCACTGGCATATAATCCCAATCAAACTACAAAAGTGAAACGTAATTCAAAAGAACCCAGACACGTGATATCATAAAAATAATCGGATTCAATAGCCAAAATACATTAATAGCAAACAAAAGGCCATGCCAAAGTATCATGCCATATTGTTTCATGAACTACAAAAGTATTTTAGTACTGAATTATAAGAACAATACAATATTTCAATACAAATTGAGCTTGTTTCATAATTTGTCCTACTTTGGGGAAAAAAATGTAAATTGTCTTCTATGACAAATTTCGGCTCAAATGGTTGCAGAGGTGAAGCTTCAAACACAAAATCCAAATATTTTTATTGATTGATAACCTGCACAAACATAAAATATGTTTTAGTTCATTATATCCAATTTGATGTATATATAAACACAACAATGAAACAATAAACATAAACAAATAAGTATTGTGGGCACAAATTAATGTATACATAAACACAACCATTGCTCAGTCAATCGTCCCATTCAGTCCATATTGAAATTGGTAATATGCGCACAAATAAATAAAAATCAGCTGTTGATGGATAATTTTTCTGTCAAGGACTTAATAAATAAATTCAAGATGAGTCTCACTTCAGAACTAAACCAAATTTAACCCACTGTACTGCTGCACATGTGTGCAACCCACTGTACTGTAAGGAACATCTAATACAACTGCAATGCAAGTAGCAGTCTACCACTACTACAACGCCCTTTCAATTCTTTCCTGACTATACTGCAACTACATCCAACCTGCAGGACCCCTCATTTCAGAACTAAACTACAGGTCACCCTACAGATAAGAACTTAGTACAAAGCCACTGCTCCTGCATTACTGACTACGTAGCAGTCAGTCCTATTACATGTTGTATTAATCTAATATTACTGCACTCATCTAGATCTCTCCGCAATTTGACACTGCAGTTGCTATTTGCAAGTACTAAACAGGAAATCAGTCCCCAATTGGACTGCACACCAATCTTTGCACAAAATGCACACACAAGTGAACCCTTGAACATGTAGTCCTGCAGTGCATACATCGTATCACCCAATGCCAAACTAACCTTTCTCTGATACTGCACACTGAAATGACATACACACATAGATGTTCATGTTACACTGTCACAACCCTCTAATATTCCTTGTCATAACCCCTGCAGGTTATACTGCGCACCCTATAGATATGTCGGCAGTTCCCCCTTCACTGCCTAAACACCTACTCAGTTACTACTGCTGTCTCCTGCAGCAGAACACCTGGCTACTACACAAGCAGTCAACAAAACTATTCATACAGTTAGCTGCACACAGGGACTCACTAGCCTATTACTACTGCTAACTGGTTCCTTCCTAGCCATCCCCTTCACTAAATATACACTTTAACTAATATCCATATGAGGGGCAATAACCTGTACACATACCCAATCAAGACATGTGCACAAGACCCTTGAAATTCATCATTGCCTAGACCAACCTGTTGTTGCAATTCCAGATTTTCACACACACAAGGTCTAAGTATGCTCATGTGTTAAACATGCTGCTACTAGCAGTCTGCTGCATACTGCAAACTACCTGCAGCAAAACCCAATTACACCCATACAACACATATCCATTCCATATACTATAAAAACAATTATATTTCCTATACATTTATATATACATATTTCATATTGTACCTCTCTCTCTATATATATATATATATATATATATATATATATATATATATATATATACTTGTCACAGGATGCAAAAAGGGAATCCATACCAATTCATACCATAGGACACAAAAGTCATATGAAGCTTCTGATAGTATCGAGGACAATGAGGCATCGGTTTACCCACCAGTACTTGGCATGCCAGATTTACAGGAATAGAAATATGTGTTGGGTAAGAACATCACAAGAAGGTCCTAGTAAAGTTTGTAAAGGAAATATGGGGACCAGCAGAGCTGTGGGTGCAATGGCAAGTCAATACTTAGTATATATTTTTAACAGAACAGAAAATTCCAGATTTTGCAGTCCAAATTTTGTCCAAATTTTGTCCAACTTACTCCTGCTACGAAAAAATATTGTGCAGTCCGGATTTTGTCCACATAAAGGACATTTCATTCAAGCTTTTTATTCAAGCAGAACAGAAAATTCCAACTATACTTAGTATATATTTTTATTCAAGCTTTCAAGACTAACCTCATAAAGTAAATGTCCACATTTCATTGTACAGTCCAGATTTTGTTTTTAAACCTGTAGAAGAAAAAGAATCGCATAGTTTAAGAAATTCTTAAAAATCACACTTTTAGAAAAACTTGAGAAAAATGCAATTTTACCTCAAATAAAGAAGCCTAATCCAATTTGATGTATTTGATAGGCCATGCAATCGTACTTTGTTCAGCACAAGCAAGTTTACCGAACTCAGATGTTGGTCGATACAAAACAATGTTATCAATCACATCGCGAACCCAAACTTTCCAACAATTATGGCCTAAAGGAACATGATAGACCAATGCACTTGGATCTGTTGATGCAATTTCAGCAGTAGCAACAACAACTTCATCTTTCGCAAACCAACTAAGCAATTTTCACATCTTATTCTCAAGATTAGAACCTTTAGCACCACTCGCTAATTCATTTTGTCTTCTTTGTGCTCCTTCACTACCAAAATCTTGTGTACTTGCTCCACCTGCTTTGTTGTTTTTTTCTTTTGTCCTCTCTCACTAGCGGAAATTTGAATGCTTTTTTTGTTTTGTGCTCTCTCGTTATCTTCCTTTTGTTTGCTTTTTGATCTCTCATTAAAAGATAGCTGATCGTTGGGATTTTCTTTGCGTTTTCTTTTTGCTATGTCGTTGGCCGAATGTTGAATACTTGTGTTTTCCTATAGTCATTATATTAAATAGGCCAAATATTAAATTTTGTTATCAAATGCAACGACAAGACCAAAAGAAAAGTTAATATAAATATTTCATAAACTTACAGTGTTATTTTCTCCTTTGTCTAACCGAACAAAGAGATCTTTCACTAAGCCCTTCAAGCTCTCCACTTCATTCTCTAGTCTTTTGACTTTATTGCCCATATGAATTTGACCATCCACTTTTGAAGGATTTGCTCCAAATCCAAGCCCTCTTACTCTTCCTCGTGGATCCGGACCAAGTACTTTTGCAACAACATCATTTGTTATAGTATTCCTTTGTGAAGGGTCTTCCTCAGCCTTATATTGCTTTACTTGTTGCTAGAAAAACAACAATTGGAGATATATTAATACTAAATTATAAAAACAAACAAAAGTAAGCTTAAATATATCAAGATATATATTGTTACCACTATTTCCGAGTCTTGAACTTCCCCTTCTGAATTTTTCTTTCGTGCTTCATATGCATGAATCCAAACATCAGCCCTTGAAATTGCATCAGGTGTTGTACTTTTTTCCTTCTACAAAGTTAATTTTTTTAGATAATCAACAGTTATCTCACATTTTAAAGAATATATTAACATAAACTATTATTCTTACCAACTCCTCTTCAACAACGGCAAAACTTTTTCTACTTGTACGATGCACTAAATCAAGTTGTTTTGCTCGCATCTCTTTGAATTTTTCAGCTCTTTCCTACAAAAAATATTGGTGATATAACAAGATACAAAAGTATTTTAAAAAATGAAGTATGTACTACAAAATCTCAAAACTAGAATTACCAAAGAATTAGGACTTGTTCTGGCTTTAATAAATTTCATCCACTTATCCAGAGATTCAATATTTGCAGGTTTGAGAAGACTAGCAGCACGTTGTAGGCCTACCACTTCCGCTTATATCCTCACTTGTTTCACCAGATTGGATCTCCAATCTCGCCAAATCTTAAGTAGCTTTCTAAAAGTATAGTCCTTGTGGCACTCATCAACAGCAAAATTTTGCTACAAAATTTGATCCAAATATGGTGGTTAAATATCATGTAAAATATAAGAAAAAAATCAATAACAATACTAACAACCTTACCGTTACATGTTCCCAAATCTGATCTTTGAAGTCTACTGAGACATCCTTCCATTTAGTCATATTAACCGGTAGTAGCTCTCTTGCTGTCACGCCAAGAAAAGAACTAAACTTTGCAGCATTTTCCTTGATAGGCTGGCCTCTATGGTTGAAATCAAGGGGCAGAGGAGCATGTTTTGCTTGTTTCCTAACTGCCAAACATCTTGCCTTACCCCTAGGTGTTCTTTTTTGTTTTTTTGCGTTGAACTCATCTACAGAACCATTTGGTAATGTGTTGGATGATGTTTTAGGTGGAGAGTTGGAATCTTTATTAGAAATGTCATCAAATATTGGTAAGGACCGGTTCTTTTTTGTCTACATGCAATAATAGCAGCAATTTTTGAAGCTTTTCGGTGCTTTTTGGTTCTCTTTGCAGCATTGTTTGAGCACTTCATCAAAAATACAAAAAATAATTGAGCAAACAATGATATTAGCAATTAAACATATCATGTCCAAAGATAGTCTGAAGTTTCTAAAGAGTATAGCAACAATGGCAGACAACAGCACAATAATGTGTCATAGATCATAGTTTGTGTTATCGGTCGTTACCAATCCAATACAGTCAATACCAATACATTTTGATACCAATTATACCACCACTTAGGATCCCTTCCACACTCAATTCAGCAAAAGAAAATGTTTCGATAGTGAATGCAAATTCTTGCTAGTGTCCAGTGATTCAATAAGTTGCAGTGAGCACATAGCATGGTCAGCTTATTATTTCTTTAGATGGGGGGAATAATGCCGTAACCTCTTTCTGTTAATTAACTAAATGAGTCCCTAAGCTAGGAAGCATGATATTTAGACTGGGGAATAATGCATGAAAATCAGAAGTTCATTAAGAACTGAGCAAATAAAGACAATAAACTTAACACATCCTTGTTTCATGAGTATCAATAAGTTTGTTAATGGCATTATCATTTTTCTTTTATAGTTTCTTCAATCTAGGAAGAACCACGATATGATATTTGATGATGTATAACAAGAAATGGACAAGTTATATCCTGCAAGGAATTCACATACATCATTGTTTTAAGCTTACATTTTTATTACCCTAATGCTCACCGTTGGCGACCTATAGATAGACCCACGTTTCTTTGCAATTAGCGTTCTTTCAGTTTATAGAGTTCTAATAGAAAGGTGAATCCAGCTAAAATCAGCATCTCATATCCTGAATCTGTGACGACATGGATGCTGTCACCAACTTGGTGAAAATGCACTCAACCTGTTTAACCCTTCCTTAGAAACCACATAGGATGATCATGTAATATCATCTCTTTTTCCCTCTCCATGTCTAGGATAAAATCCCTTTGGGTGCCAGCTGTGTGGGTAGTCAAGAGATTCCAAATTACAATACGATTTAAAATGTTTTGATCAATAAGTCTAATTCTAGGTTTCCTGTAAAATATGAAAGCTCCTGCAATACATATTAACTTCCAGTAAGCAATTAAGAGTTTCGAGAACTAAGATTAAGACTTCAGAAAGCTATTATTCCAAAAGCAATATCAAACAATCAGACCAGTAGGTAATCTAGAAATAGGTAAAATGATAAATTAGGGAAAAACCTTTTAAGACCAAAATTATTGAAGACAAAGTGAAGGACTGAGAAGATGCAGTGGAGGTTGAGGTCTTGGGAGAGTGAGAACAGGAAGAACATTGGATTGACGATATAGAGATCTATCCTCTATCTATAACAAATCTAGCCAATTTATAGCTATTCTTTCATTTTTTTTCTAATTTACTCTGCTAATGGTATAATGTTCCTCATTTAAAGTTAACAACCTTCTAGCAGAGCATTTGTATTGATCTTACAACACAAGGAAATCTTGAACACACACACAAAACACAAAGAGATGCATGCGTGTATGCACGCATACACACAAGCACACTATCCCCAGGTGAGTTTGCCAGTGTGAATTGTCGGTTGTGCTGCAGTAGTGACTACTTAGAGGATGCAACCAGTTTGCTGTGTTATCTCGAAACAGAGAGGACTTTGACATGGCTCTAACGGTGAGAATATGTTTTGATTTGTAAACGGAACACTTTTTACTCAAAAGCACAGCAGAGCATGCAAACTAAAGGAAAATAACAGCTTTGACAATTCCTTTTCTTTCTTTCTTGATATTTGATTACTCTGTCTGTAACATGAATGATGTTTCAGTGCATCACAGAGCCGAGGAAAAGAAAATTTGTGTCATTCAATTGTTCGGATTCAAGCACAATAATAATGCAGGCATGGAGAGATGGAGAGGAAGCAGTATCATCCATGAGACAATGGGTCATTAACTTAGAAATAAATTGTTTACTAATTCTTTTTAATTGAATCACACATATAATTTGAAAATATAACATAGCAAAATCAGTTACCCTTCAATTCATTTTCGAGCATGCATGTTCAGATTTGTACCAATGTGTATGGGTATGATACACTTGAATGTCATGGGTATGGGTTATCTAAGGAGCTTACTTCTTCACCATTTTTTGCCATCTTATTGACCAAATATTTACTTTCTAACAATTTGATCAATCTTCAGAGTCTTCACCGTCTTCACTTTCAGCCTGTTAATAAAACATAATAATTCATTAGGCTCATAATGTAAACATTTGATCAAACAATTACTCATGCTCAATATCGATAATTATATAAATGATATTTGTATAATTACCGATAAATAAGATAATTCTTCAGGATCACGTAGTACACAATCTTCATCATCAATATCCAAGTTACGTTGTGATACATCTAAAGAAGTGCATGGCATGTATTCATTCCCGTCATCCGTCTCATTCTCATAAAAACCTTATGTTGGTGCTTTCAATACAACATACCAATTCGATGTGTCTGACTCTCTGGAATAAAATACTTGTTTTGCTTGTGATGCAAAAATAAATGGATCCCTCTCAAACTGATGTTGTCCTTGGTGGAGGTTAACTAATGTAAACCCATCTTCAATTTTGATACCATTTTTTATATTTGCCCAATCACAATCAAATAAAGGTACTTTAATTTTGTAATAGTCCAGCAACATGATATCTTTTATGATACCATAGTAAGTTACTTTTCCCATTACTTGTGAAGTGTCTTTCGCACATGCTCGACACATGGTTTCGGCTTCAATAGAAATCCCACAATTTTGTGTGCTTTTCTCAACATCCTTTGTGTGAAATCGATTTCCATTAATAACATAACCAGAATAGAACATTACTTCCTTCTTAGGCCTACATGCAAGCCATCTAAGAATATCTGACATTGGACCGCTAGTGCCATTTCTAACTTTATTTCCCAGCCATTCACTAAATGTGTTCATATGTCGCTTTTCTAAAAGAGATTCATTCTTGGCTAAGCGTTTATCTAAACGTATAAGCTGCTCTTTGTGCATTCTGGAACAATTAAAAAAAAGATAATTTAGAGGTGAATAATGAGAAACAAAAATTGAAAAATAAATTTACTACTTTAGAATTATAACTTACTCTCTCCATGGATCAACTTCTGCAGTATTTTTTAGAACATAACGATGAGCGATCTCTAACATAGAAGAAGTCATTGAATCTTTTGTCCTACCCTGACCAAGTGGTCGTCCTTCTACTATTGTGCTATCTTCAAAATCCTTATTACGCCTATATTGATGTCCTATATCAGCTGCTGGTTTTATGTATCCAGAACAAAAAAGTGTCAACTCATCAGCTAAATACTTCTCTGCTATGCATCCTTCGGGATTTGAACGATTCTTAACATATCCTTTTAGCACCTTCATATACCTAATCATGATTTAAAAAATTAAGCTTTGTAATCAATCAAATTAGACTATAATTAATATAGTATTCTATCATAAACAGATCCTTACCTTTCAAAAGGGTACATCCATCTGAAAGGTACCGGTCCAGTAATTAACGCTTCTTGTCCAAGATGAATAGTTAAATGGATCATAATGTCGAAAAAAGAAGGAGGAAAAAACCTTTCCAGCATGCACAAAGTCTCAGCAATTTCATCTTCAAGAAGCTCTAGTCTATTTTTATCAAGTACACTTTGACATAATTGATTAAGAAATGCACAAAGACGAAAAATAGCAATCCTTGGTCCCTTAGGTAAAAGACCTCTCAATGCCACTAATAACACTTGCTGCACTAAGACGTGACAATCATGGGACTTGAGGCCATAAATCTTGTGGTCTTGTAATGACACTCGATTTGCAATGTTAGAACTATAGCCATCCGGCAATCTCAAATTTGCTAATCTCTCACAAAATATATGCTTCTCTTTCTTTGAAAGTACGTACGGAGGTATAGTACCTTTAGCACTAATCTTATCATCTTTGAGATATAATTTTTTTCTGATGCCCATCACCTTCAAATCTTTTCGAGAATTCAAGTTGTCTTTCGTTTTCCCCTTTATATTCAAAAGAGTGCCAATAATACTCTCACATATATTCTTTTCAATGTGCATCACGTCCAAATTGTGTCGTAATAGTAAAATCTGCATTATGAAAAGAATAATATTAAATTTAACAAGCAAGACTATTAAGTTTTTCAATCTTAAATATAAATGACCAAAAAATACCTCCCAATATGGTAACTCAAAGAAAATCGATTTCTTTTTCCATCTCTTTGTAAGCTGTGTAGGATCATCACCATCATTATAATCAGCATCTTTATTTCTCTTCCTTTTTCTGTTTTCATGTTGTTGGCTCTTTGATTTTCCCCAAACATTTACAATATTGTTGACCACTTGAAGAACCTCTGAACCAGTTAATTTTTTAGGCCTTAATCGATGCTCTTCGGTTCCATCAAACCAAGTTGCTTTCAACCGCAATGGATGATTAGGTCGAAGAAAAATTTTGTGGCACATGTAAGCAAATTTTTTTCCATTCTTCAGCCATTTTGAACATGTTTGAACACCACACACGTGACATGCCTTTTTACCCTTTGTAGAATATCCTGATAAATTTCCATATGCTGGAAAATCATTTATTGTCCACATCAAGATAGCTCTCAAATTAAAAGTGGTCTTAGTGAATGCATCATAGACACTAACTCCATTAGAAAATAACTCTTTTAAATCTTCTATAAGTGGTTCCAAATATACATCTATATCATTTTCTGGTTGCTTCGGACCGGGGATAAGTAATGACAAAATTAAATTCTCCTTGGACATGCATAAAGATGGGGGGAGATTATAGGTGGCCAAAATCACTGGCCAACAACTATATCTAGAACTAAGATCACCAAAGGGATTGAATCCGTCGGATGAAAGACCGAGCCTGAGATTACGAGGATCCGCTACAAAAGTTGGAAATTTACTATCAATCGTCTTCCATGCAAACGAGTCAACTGGATGGCGCATCATGCCGTCCTGACTTGTGTTATTGTAATGCCATGTTAGTTGTTCTGCCTTTTCAGATGATTTAAACATTCTCCTAAATCGAGGTATGATTGGAAAGTATCTCAAGAACTTTACAGGAATTCCTTTACGAACCTTTTTAGTTCGCTTATTAACCTTCCATCGTGATTCACCACATTTTGGACACATCTCCATATGTTCAAAAAATTTTCTAAATAAACAACAGTCATTCACACAAGCATGTATCTTCTCATACCCCAAATCAAATGCCTTGAGAAACTTTTTCATGGAGTATAATGAACTTGAAAGTATGTTATCATTTGGTAGAATATCTCGAATGATGTTAAGAAGTTCATCAAAACCAGTATCAGATAGGCTATACCTAGATTTATACTTGTATAACATAACCGTTGCAGACATCTTTGTGATAGTACAACCCGAATATAAAGGAAGTTCCGCCTCCTCCACTAAATCTTTCAAATCAGGCTCTATTTCATCTATAGGCTCCATAACATCATCATCATCGTCAAAAAGTGCATCTTTGTACATGTTATAGGTCTCTGGGAACTCTACATTTCCATCTTCTAATGTATTTGGCTTTTTCCCATGAAAGATCCATGTAGTGTAACGAGGATGCATACCATTTACGATCAAGTGATCATATACAGTATCAAAATTATGGTATTGTAGGTTCATACAATGGCTACAAGGATATTGAGTCTTTTGTATATCTACCTTACTTGCTTGAACCATATCAACAAATCTCCATGCACCATCATGATAGGATTTACAAGTTCTAAAGGAAAAAAAAACATGATAAGCACCAGGAAAAAATTCAAATTTTTTTTTACAAAGAAACGACAGATAGTATATTCATAAGATTATATAGTTCAGAGATTTAAAAATAACCTTGAAATGTGTAGCCAACTTTTATCCATAATGTCTCTATTTTCCTTGGGGATCCTCCTTATTAACTTTAATATAGAATTCTACAAATATATTTTTCAATATAACAAAAAAATTAACAATGTATTTACTGTAACAAAAGTAGTATATATAAAGGATATGGAGAACTAAATCATTCTTACAAAGTAATAAAAGATATCCGCTACTCTTCCGGATTTCACTTGATCACCTACTTGAAGTCTTCAATATAGTCACTGTAACCAAAAGAAGAACGAAAAAAAATACATTTCATTAAGAAAACAACTTCATCATGAATCCTACTTTTGATTTTTTTTTCCAGCATTCTCGCCATATTGTTCAACATATCCATTAAACAAGGTGTGGATTGGCCTTAAAACTACATGTTCACTTAGTTTTGATAGTTGCAACTAGGTAATAGCCATGTAAAATAGAAAAGACAATTGTGTGCTCAATCTTTGAGATGGCACAATAAATTCATACTATTAACTTTTTCCTGCTTCCTTCTCTTCCAATATGCATAAAAATCTTAAGGTAATTCAACAAAACCAAACCTCCAATAAAATAGGGAATATATGGAAAGGGAGAGTAGACTTCAAGAAGAAAGGGGGAAATACTGATAAGGAACCGCTCGAAGAAAAAGAACACAAAAGAAAACACTTCCTCTTTGTTGAAAGTTCTGCTACAGGTGTTTTATTCTTTTTGATATTACTAGACCACAGGAACTAATATTGAAGACTTAGAAATCTGTCAACACACCCTTTGATTGGACCACATTTAAACTTCCAATTGATTGAATCCCTTATTTATTGTCTGAACTAATACTTCAAGGAAGAATATTTGTTCATGGGCATGATACCTGTGCTACAGGAACACCCAGTAATCTTGATCTAGATACGACCCAATAGCAATAAATAAGAGTTTGAAGTGAAATGGGACAACATAGAATGCAAAGTAATCCTAATCAAGCTCAAATTTACTCCCAAGAAGACTATAAACATACTCTCCATATATAAACTCTAATCTATATAATCTAAGCTTAACCATGGTTGAAGCTATCCCATGTTTTTCCTATTTGGTTTCAAATTTTCAATTGCATTACGAAGTGACTATGAATGAAACTAGGCGAAAGTCTAAAATAATTACCAGTGAACAACTCCACTAATAGGCTAAGACAAGAATATGGTATCCAACTAAAAAATATCAGAAATAATATAAAAGATCGTCTCTGATGGAAAATAAAATGCATCACCCTTTTAAGCTTGTTTTTTACATTTGAAATCAGGGTTGTTTCATCAATGGTTTTGCCCGAAACTGATGGCATGGACCATAAGATTTAGACATAAACAACCACAATCCAAGCCCATCCACACCCCTTCCCCATGCCCACCCCCACCCCCACCCCCAAATACGGTGTATCTATCATTTGATCTAAGTTTCAGGTAAGTTTGGTTTTGGAATCTACATATGACAACAACAAGGAAAACAAGGTTCAGTAATCATTTTTCATTTTGGAGTTATTCAGCTTTTGTTTCGAGGTAGTTTTGAACTACTTGAGCTTGAAGGAGCTTAACCTTGTACTCTTCTCATACTTTTCTTCTTTAACAATAATTATCTTTTATGGACTTTTTACTTGCATATGGTTGACTATTCTCCAAAGTTATCATCTGTTAGTTGCATCCTAGGTGAAACTTTCTTGCAGTCGCTTGGTTTTGTTTATTATGTTCCTTCTTATATCCACCCTTTTTCATAGATGGATCTTTGCCTATTTTCTAACATAGGTTGGTATATATTCATACACATTTGTAACCTTATTACAGAAATGACTCACTTATAAAGACTATTTCCATTTAAGTACCTCTAGCTTTTACCTAACGAGATATTTTGGTTTATTTTCTTCCCAAACTGATTTTCTGAGAAATTTGTTCCTGGAAATTCAGGCCTGCTGGTGCCGAATGGCTGCAATCTCAGAAGCGCTTCTTTGTGTTTTACAGACCGACACTTTGTCCATATACAATACATCTGGTAAGAACTATAGCTCTTCAAGTTAGTATACATTAAGGAATTGACATGATAACGATCCATGACATCGTTGGCAATCCCTTTTATTATATCACTATATCTTCTCTACTCAGTCTTTGAGTTATATCAAGTAGCATTGTCTGTGCAAACAGCTTCTGGATTCATGTATGATTCTGTATTACTGTTACAAAATAATTCTCTCTATGAAATCTCTCACACTAATTAAACAATTTACATACTTATTTGTTGGTATTCCTGTGATTTGCATATTGCAATTTTAGTTTC
This sequence comes from Iris pallida, assembly GCA_029216955.1. Taxonomy (NCBI): domain Eukaryota; kingdom Viridiplantae; phylum Streptophyta; class Magnoliopsida; order Asparagales; family Iridaceae; genus Iris; species Iris pallida. The sequence continues at coordinate 10,669,362 of JANAVB010016599.1, read as the reverse complement.
ACCTGCTGATGTGTGTGCAGGTGAAGTGGTTTGCATCCCTCTTCTTTATGCCATTGCACATATCTGGCCCCTTCCTTTTGGTTTGCTCCTCCAAAAGTCACTGGAAGGGAACCGCCCAATGTCATCTTCGAGCTCACTGCTAAATGCAAGGGACTTATCACGTCCGAATAAGGAATATGGGAGTAGTTATGTATCTAATCAACATCATTCTATTGAGCCAAGTATCAAGGAAGATAGTGTTGTGATCTCATCACACTTGATTTTGACACATCCTCTGGAAGAACCCCAGGTACCACCAATATATATGTGTGTGTATGTCTCGTGCTTTTTTATGTCTCGTTCTTTTTGTCAAACCTTTAGCTGTATTCTGGATTCCGTGATAAACATGTTATCTCAATAACAGTAATGGAGTCTGCTCCATAGTTATATAGACACTTTTTAATTCTAGATACTCTCCAGTTTACCTAAATCTTAGTTTCTTAGAAATTGTCATAGTTTGTACTGGGTATGTACATAGAGGGAAGGACACAATTTACCATATCTAATCTGCATTTATGTAAGTTTCTCTCTCTCTCTCTCTCTCTAGTTCATAAGTTAGTTTAGTAGCTAGATTGAACCAGTTTTTTCTTGTATCAGTGTTTCTTCCATATCTGTTTTCCGCTAGATCTGTATTCCGTAAGGACTAAATGCTTTCCTAACTTCCATATGTTTATATGGAACTAAACAAATTTAAAATGTACATTAGAAACTCATATGAATTGGTTTATTTTGTGATAATCCAATTTTTGGAACGCTTTCGAAAGTAATCATTACCTTATCCGACAAACTCTCGTATATATTGGTTTAGGGGTTGGACATAATATGTGCCAATGGTGCCAAAATAATATATAAGCATCAAATTTTAGAAAAAAGATAAAAAAGATAAAAAAATAACATCAGCAACCAAACCTCATGGAGTCACCGAAATGCTATGCACACAAAATAGATTTGCCCTCTAATTCTTCTAGAGGGACAGAATCAGATCTGACCTCCCTTGACCTCTCCAAGGGAGAATAAGTAAAAATTTGCCAAACTATGTCCAATTTGAAACCATCATTTTCTCGCAAAACAAAAGGAAGCAAAGAAAATCGATCCTAAAGAAAAAAATAAATCGTGAGCCGATTTGAGACCATCATTAATTTTCTCAGTACACAACGTCGGGGACAACAAAAAAATAAATCAAAGGATGTGCAGCGACCACAACACAACCAAGAATTCGACCGTCCACTGCCAAATCGTGTGCCGATTTGAGAATAACTATAAAGAACAAGAGAAGAGTTCCTAAATTCTGCGGACCAAAATAATTATGGGCGATGTCGGGACCAGAATAACTATAGTCGCACAAATCGACCAAGAACTTGATCATCCACTCCCAAATCATGCCCACTCCAAATTAGTACGTAGATTTGAAAATAAAAAATAACAAGAGAGAGAGATGTACAATTTATAACATCAATTGTTTCAAAAATCTTTACCTTCTCTGTAGTTCCACCTCCGGCTGTCTTTTTCCTTCTCCGTCCTTCCTCTTCCTTTTTTCTTCGGTAGGGTTTTGTGGTTTGGGGGGAATATGCAGCCAAAAACTGAAGGGAGGACTTATTCTTCCTTAGGGTTTGGGGGGTGGGGAAATATGGGGCCGAAAACTCTCTCCAAGGGGGCGGGACTTATTCTTCCTTAGGGTTTTATGGTTTGGGGGGTGGGGAAATATGGGGCCGAAAACTCTCTCCAGGGGGCGGGACTTTAGGAATAAGTTAGAAATAGGCGGGAAGTTATGCCGCTATTACTAGAGAAAAAATCAAAAGAAAAATTTTAGGATTAAAACATAACTAATTACTTCTATAAATTATTTTTTCTAACGTGTAACATTGACTTGATCTTTATATAACGGTGAAAATTTAATGCTGATGCAACAGCCCCTTAAAATAAAATATTTTCTCCCTCTCTCCACCATGTAGATGCCACGTTAGCAGCTGGGAGTAGTAGGCGTGCACTAAGCTTGCTATATATGTAGCTTTTTTGAGTCAAAAAATAAGTAGAAAATACCTAGGGTTTAAGCTCGATAGCGAAAATCTTCGATTTGGAGTTGGTTACAGAAGGGAAAAGGGGGGAGGGAATGGTCTAAGAAAAAAAAAGAGGGAAATGAAAACATGAGAAGGGGAAAATGGAAGAGAAATTTTTGTCAGGGTTGGAGGAAAGTTTCGTACCCCTTCAAAAAAAAAGTTCGGACTGGTTATTTAAAGTGGGCTGGGAGGAAATATTTTAATTTATTTTAATTTTAATTTAGTTTCGTAATCATTTTTTTATTTTTAAAATATGGATTGATAAATTTTAATTTAGTTTTAATTTTAATTATAATATTAACATTAATATTAAAAATTAACATAAATATATAGATTGAATAAGTTATTCTTAATCTTAACATCATGCCAAAATGGAAAAAAAGATGTCGTAAATAAGTTATTCTTAATCTTAACATCGTCCTGGGTAAAAAGCTGTCAATTACGGTGCATAAACGCATGTCGTAAATAAAACAAAATTCACGGCATGCTGAGGAACGCCGTAATTGAGATCTCATTCACGGAGCACAAGAACGCATGCCGTAAATAACTTAACATTTAAGGCATGCAAAAACGAATGCCGTAATTAAGTTACCATTCACGGCGCGGGAAAATACGTGCCGTAAATGCGTTTGCAATTACGGCGTGCAGGTAAAACACGCCGTAAAAAACACAAAAATCAACTCTTTTATGGCATGCAGAATTGCATGTTGTAAAAGAGTGTCATTTACGGCGCACAGGCAATGCGTGCCGTAAATTGTGTGCCGTAAATGATCATTTTTCTTGTAGTGCGGGTCAAATGATCACTCACAGTCACCATTTCTTTGTAACGTCTATTGCGACAATTACCACATGGACACTTAATTTTTTTACCGTCCATGTACTGAGCTTTGCTCATGGCATACTTAAGAAACACTTCCACGCCTGCCTGAAAATCGTCACTTATACATATTCTGCTCTCGTGTTGTCGTTTGTACATCCATGTACGATCAAAGAAGTAACGATCCATCGCAGATTGGATATAAAAATCTGTATTATAAAACAAACAGAATTACTATGTAATCATGTACTCACCAATAACCGGATGCAACTGAGTCCGGGGGTACGCCGAGGCCCACCGTGCAGTAACTGGTAGATCCGCTGGTATAGGCCGGATGTACTTAGTATCGACCGTATCAGATTAGTATCGGTCTATCGGTTTGGTATAGGCCGTATCAGATTGGTATTAGCCTTAGCAAATTGGTATCATCCTATCTGATATGTACATATGTATCGACCGTATAGCTAGGATTCGTATTAGCCTTATTGATTCGCAATAGACGTATCCGATAGGTATCGGCCGTGTCGGATTAGTATCGACCATATCGGATTAGTATTGTGGAAGTTTTAGTAACAACTGTACTTGGATTTCTCTCTTCTTGAGCTAGATTACCATTGCAAGAGAGTCACAAGAGCGTAAAATATCTCATAAATATTGATGTTTATGAGAGTGATTGGCCAGTTACAGTAACATAGCTCGAGAGAGTGACTGGCCAATCACTCCCGTGAACATTAATATTTAGGAGATTTTTTACGCTCCCGTGACTCTCTTGCAATGGTAATCTAGCTCGAGAAGAGAGAAATCCAAGTACAGTTGTTACTAAACCTTCCACCAAACTAATCTGATACTGCCGATACTAATCCGATACGTCGATACCTATCGGATATGGCCGATACCGAATCAATAAGGCCAATACGAATCCTAGCTATACGACCGATACATATCTGATAGGACGATACCAATTCGCTAAGACCAATAACAATCGATACGATCGATACTTATAAGTACCTACGGTCGAGGAGGTTGACCCGATGGTACATCCATATACGATCAACGAAGTAACGATCCATTGCAAATTGGATGTGAAAATCTGTATCGTAAGACAAACTAAACATAATTAGTTCAATACCGATACCGATACCGATTTCGATACTCAATGAAATAGTCCGATACCGATACCGATACCCATATCCATCAAAGGATTCTGGCTCGCACCACCAACTAAATTTTGGTTTTGGTTTTGGTTTTGGTTTTGGTTTTGGTTTCGATTTGGGTTTTGGTTTCGATTTGGGTTTTGGTTTTGGTTTCGGTTTTGGTTTTGGTTTTGGTTTCGGTTTGGTTTTGGTTTTGGTTTTGGTTTTGGTTTTGGTTTTGGTTTTGGTATTGGTTTCGGTTTTGATTATTTGTTTTCGGTTTCGGATTAAAAAAAAATTGGTTTCGGTTTCGGTTTTAAAAATATTCGGTTCGGTTTCAGTTTTGAATATACTAAAATTTATTATTCGGTTTCGATTTCGGTTTCGGTCCAAAGAATATATACACTCCTCTATATATATATACTAAGTTTATATATATATATATATATATATATATATATATATATATATATATATATATATATGTGTGTGTGTGTGTGTGTGTGTGTGTGTGTGTGTGTGTGTGTGTGTGTTCCGACCCCCACCACCGCCGACCCCAACTCCTACCCTCGGCCCCAATCCGATACACTACCTCCCCCCGCGACCCCCACTCCCAACACTGCCGACCCCGCCACACCCCCCCTCCCGCGGCCATCCCCGCCGCCCCTGCACTACCCCTCCACCCCGCGAGCCCCACTCCCACCACCCCCGATCCCCTGCACTACCCCTCCACCCCGCGAGCCCCACTCCCACCACCCCGATCCCCTGCACTACCCCTCCCCCTCACCCCTCGGCCCCCTTCCGCCCCCCCTGCGGCCTCTCCTACCCCCGGGCCCCCTCTGCCCCTACCCTCGCGGCCACCATTCCCTCCCCCCCCCGCGGCCTCCAACCACAGCCGACCACCCCCCCACCATGGCTTCCCTCCGCCCCCCTACCGCCTGCTACCTCCTTCCCCCCCGCCCCCACAGCCTTCATCCCCCCCCTCGCGGCCTCCCACCACAGCCGACCACCCACCCCCCACCACGGCTCCCCTCTGACCCCACCCCACCGCTGGCTCCCCTCTCCCCTCCCCCGCCGCCGACAACCCCCAAAAGAGAGAGAGAGAAAGAGTACCTTTGTGAGAGAGCTCCAAGAGAGAGAGAGAGAGAGAGAGAGTTCGAATGAAATTCCCCCCCCCCCCGTCGGTTCAATTTAAGTTAGGGCTGGCAATTTAGCGACGGACTGTCGACGGATATATCCGTCGCTAAGTAGTCGTAAATTTCCTACGATTTTTTATATATTTTCCCGCCAGCTGAGTGACTACGTAGCGACGGCTGCATGTTCCGTCGCTAAAACTCATCAGCTGGGCGACGGACTATCTGTCGCAACGTATTCGCCCAAGTTCCCATAATTTTTTTAACATTTTTCCACACAAATATTGACTAAGGAGTGACTACCTAGCGACGGATACGTTGTCCGTCGCTACTTCACCGACGCCGTACCGATGGGTGTGCGACAACTTTTCACCCTTAGAATTAAAAATATATATTGCCTGTGATTAGACGGTAAACCGTCAGTATATAGTCAGGAGTCCGTCGCTACTAGCGACGGACTTAATCCGTCGCTATCAGGCCGTCGCTAAAGCGATAAATTTTGGTAGTGGCAAATCGAATTCCAATGTCCGAGTCAACGGACCATTCTGAGATCGACTCATCAGAATCCACTTCTGGATATACTGTTGGGTTCGTATCATCATTCTGGACTTGTTGACATATACTTTTCTAGATTTAGTGGACTTGGACTTCGGCACGCATATCCGTGTAAACCGAATTTCAATGTCCGAGTCAACGGACCATTTTGAGATCGGATCATCGGAATCCACTTTCGGACATACCGTTGGATTCGTATCATCATTCCAGACTCGTAGACATATAGTTTGCTAGATTTTGATGACTTTAATCCTGACACATTTTTCGATGCAAAGTGGATCCAACGGTGGACCGTATTTGACCCAAAATTACCATTTTACCCTTGTGTCCAGAATTGGACTTATGGGTAGTCTATCCTTGCTATTTTTCGTATTTTGGAAACGTTGGTGATGTTTGTTTCAGCATCTGGCGACGTTCTTGGAGACTGCTATTTTGCTACCTTTCTTGGACTTGACGATCTGTCTGCAGGACATCTTTAGATCACTGCTTCACCCCAGACAAGATACCTTGCCATACTTGTGTTGTTTACATTATTCATATCTATCCTTGTATTTTTAGTTGTTTATATTAGTAGTGTGTATCCAAGGATGACTTGGGTTTTATCGATGATGGCATCGATGTTATGGGTGTGTGCGTGTGTAACTTAGAGTTAGTAGACATACCCGAGATGGAGAAGTTATCCCGAATAACTTCTATGGCTTGACACGAGATATTACACGATACCTTGGGTGAGGATCATTGTGTTGGCATGAACTTACGCATTCGACTGATCATCGGTGCGAGCGGTTCGTGTATCGGTACATGTAGAGTTAGATGGTGTCTAGGTTAGAGACTTGCATGGAGATATGGATTGTCTGAGTTGTGGATACGACTTGTACATTTCTTGGGACGGGGAGGACAATCAGTAGGCGTATGGGACAGCCAGTTACACTATTTTAGCCTCAGTTATACCCGGTTATGGGCATGGTTACCCGGTTATGGGCCATACACTCACTAGGGGATACATTTGGCTGTGGCCACTAGTTGTGCGCTAGGTACGATCGGGAGGTATACTGGAGTTTGTATATTTATATCGGCTCGTGATCCGACGTCGGCTCGTGCTCCTATGCCATTCCCTTATCTACCCACCCATACGTGTCAAAGGTTGTCTTCAACATGCATTCGCATAGACTGGTTAGATTGTGTACCTATGTCGGACCGTATCATGGGACAATATCTTATCATGGACTGGTATACCATCCTTTGATCAGGAGTGGTCAGAGATATGGTTGCTGATTGATGACTGGATATTGGACCACATTGTGATTCAGGTTGATCATAATATTCAGTTCACATTATGGCATACATTTCTGTATCTTGTTACGTCTCTCTGAGGACCAGGTCATCTCTCCAGGTATTCATTGAGCAGTTATTGCAGAGTAACTGGGCAGGTGCTGCATGATGTACCGAGGTCTCAGGTATATATTTATATATGTGTTCTTGCTATTTCCATTTACTCTTTCCTGCTTATATCTTTATGCTGTATTTGCCTCATGCTGCTAGGTAGCCTATTATTACCAAGCTTATTCCTTTCTCGAGCTTGTTCGAACATTTATATTACTGGGTGGCCAACTTTAGTATATTATGTTCATTTCTTGGTATTCAATTTTTTTATTGTGGATTGAGATATAGATGATCGGTTACTCTTAGTTACCCTTTACAGCGGAGTACATCTAGGGATAAGTCCATCAAATTGGAACTTACCCTAGATCGTATTAGCTGGCATGGTCGTGCTCTAGTTCCTATATATTTTGGAACTAGGGAGTGTCACATAAGATATCTCACTCTAACACTCACTCACTAGGATGCACATTAGCCCATAGTCACTCATGTGTTCTCACAATGGGGTTGCCATATAAAACTATTTTTTGACAGTCCCCTCCCCTCCAAACTGTCACATACTCACAAGCATGTGTGACACACTAAACAACGTATCGTGTCAGCGTGTGTACGTCTCGTGTCAGCGTGTCATGTCAGTATTATGTCAGCATGTCATATCAGTATGTCGTGTCAACGTGTATGCGTATCGTGTCAGCGTGTGTGTGTGTCGTGTCAGCGTGTGTGCGTATCATGTCTGTGTCAGCATGTCAGGAGGAGGGAGCTAGGGTTAGGGTTTACTTGCCTTGGTTGGAGTCGGGTCGGGGTCGCCGGGGATGGAGCAGCGGCGGAGGGGACTGGTCGGGTCGGCGTCGGGAGGGGACTCGACGGTGGAGGCACGATGGAGGGACGGGGGTCGCCGATGGAAGGGGGTTGCCGAGGGGAGGGGGTCGCCGCGGGAAGGGGTCGCCGGAGACGAGGGGGGAGGAGGTCACCGGAGACGAGAGGGGGAGGGGGAGAGAGATTTGGGGCTCGAGGCGCGCGAAAGATCGATAATTTTAGAGGAAAGAAAATGAATTCGATCGGTTCCAGCACCCTATATGAAAGATTTTAGTGACCTCTTATAAAGACGTCGCTAAACGTCGTTGTTAACTAATAAACTTGCGACATACTGGAGTAAGAGTCACAAAACATTGCTGAATAAAATCAATCAGTGACATTCTGCGACTAAATCGCGACTTGTTCTTTCCAAACCATAATGCTAGTCGCTATCAATCGCTAAACGTCGCTGAATACGAAGTTCAGTGACGTCACTTTGATACGTCGCTAAATACACAAAAAATAGCAACGTATTTAGCCGGAGTCGCTAATGTCGTCGCCAATATGATTTATTTTGGTAGTGGTATCCTACAATTTTGGACACGATCTCAATCCAAAATCCCGTGTCACACAGGACACACCCCTATAAATCGACGCATCCAAACCCTAGTAATCCTCCTGCACATTAAGACACATCAATAGTCGATCTTGTGTCCAATACCCTGCATCGTCGACCCTTACTCAGGATCGAGCGCCGCTACACCATAGATCCGTGCCACCATGTCATTCGACCATGACCACTGTACTAGCCCCCGGATGGACAAACCTAGAACGGCTACCGTCAGCTGAGCAAAGTGCACGCGTGCGCTCCGATGAGCCGCCTTATTCCACCCGTCGATATCCTTTCCGATGACATACACGCCTCCTGTTGTCATGCCCCGCTCCCGAAGGAGCGATCTTCCTCGCTTAGGCATAATATCATACGAGTCTAGATTGCACTCGCACAAGGCCAGGTCCTAAAATGGCCAATGGAAGCTAGGCCACAGAGTCGCACAGAGTGTCCCCATTAGGACAAAAAATAAATGAACACAAGTTTGAAACAGATTCAAGCTCTTTACTGATATTCAAGAAGTATTACAAGCGGCGCTAGGCCGAGATTATATTTTGCTCAAACTCTCTCTCGAAACAGAAAAGGCGTGCCAAGCGGCTTACAATATGGAATAATATGTAGCGGTGTTCCAATACATTACGTCCTGTATATGGTGCTTCCGTTCCTTTGCAATGCTCCAAGGCTCTAGATTTAGCTCCGCGCCTTAGTATGTTCGAGAGAAGACTCTACACCAGACGAGGTTCTCTCGTACCCTACAAGCAATCTGGGTGGTTATCAGTACATTGCATGCACTGGTTGAAAGGCTAGATCGCCCGCTCGCTATCATTACCAAGCACGTTCATTTTACTTTCGTGCACCATCTATCAGTTGTTGTCTTTCTAATCTTTCCTTAGGGTCAGTTTTATGGCATATATTGCATAACCTATCTCGTATTATAGATATTAAGTGTCGCATATGAAATAACATGTACAACTTACCATACGATCTTCCGTGTCCAAGGTAAACCAAGTTAGCCAACATTTTATGCATAATGACATGACTGATTGCATAAAAAATATGAGGATCATGGGCGTGTTTCTGTCTTTGGTGGACGAGATACTCTAGTTTTCAAGATGTGTTACACTCAAGTTTGTTCAGATGCTTATTCAGTTACTCAGTTGTTCAGCTTACTCAGAATACTTGTTTTAATACGAGGAGTCGCACGCGAATTGCTGCCAGCGAGTCCACTAAATCTATATGCATCGGTCGCTGGCAACACAACCATTTTGACTATACTTATGGTATTCGTAGTGATGTTAGCTACCAGGCATGATGGCCGCTTGTCACGACCCGATCCCAATATACTGGGTCCAGTCGAATCATGCCCGGCCTGCATCGTTGTGAGATGGCGGCAGTAAGCTGTGTCAATCAGTAGCAATGCAGGAACAACTTTCTAAATACGAAATAAAATTTTATTAAACATTTGAAATGAAACTAGAGTCTAATTAAAATAAACATAAAATGAACAAACATCCAGTTGTTACAACTTGTTTATTTATTACAACTTCTAGAAAGGAAAGGGACTAAACAGAAAGGTGCAACTAGGACTCTTGGTTCCTCTGTCCTAGTTCAGCTAACTCCTTGGAACCCAAATCGGGTCTGTAGTAAGAACTATAGGCCAGCTCCTCGTCGTCGCAATTACCTAAAATATCGGTCTCCAGTCATGAGGGAAACAAGAACATAAAAATCCATTCCAGCATCTTAATGAATAATTAAAAGAGACAAGAAGCAATTTTGAAACATATTTATTTTCTAAATAATAAATAAAAGATGTAGTTATGTAATAAATCTCTGGAAATGAAATAATACAATCTAACTAGCAATAGTGTGTGAGCGCGTAACATCCTATGGCCGGCTAGGGATGGAGGCAGTAAGTGTTCTAGTGAACACAGTCCGACTTCAGTCCAAGTGGGTTGGGCTTTCGCTATCCACAGTGAGGTAGTAGGGGGCTTTGACCATATGTGTTAACATTACTCCCCAAACCCTGAGTCAATGAGTCAATCAAGCAGTCAATATGATCCGAGAAGGATCCCGTGAGTCAAGTGTCGATTCAGTAGTTCTACGATGCAATGAAATTAATTATTAACTAAAATACAAGTTTGGGTAAGTATTAACTTACCTTGGTGTTCCCGGTGTTGTAGGTGACGACAGAAAAGTACTCAGGCTAAGTCTGAAACTTGAAACCTACATTAAATTGATACTCTATTTTAGAAGTCATTCCAAGGATTTAACTAAATGCCAATAATTTTAATAACAATCGTTTAGTTATAAAAATATTTTTAGAGAAATAATGCTGTACTTATTTAATATGTTAAACCACGTATAATAATTGATAAAAAATAATTTTCTAATAAAACTATTATTTTTATAATAATGCAAAAATAGTATATATTTTTTTATTAGAAAATAATAACGGTTTTCTCGTAAACTAATATTATACTTGGGTTTACCTATTTATACAAATACCCAGAAAATACTTTTGAATTTTAAATAGTATTTTATTTACATAAACTAACCGAAATATTTTAATAGATATTTTAAATAAGAAAACCATTTTAATAGTTATAATATTATAGAATTTTTTAATTAGAAATAACTAATATTTTTGGAAATATAATTAAGGTCTTAATTAACTACTAATAAAATATTTCTTTTAAATAATTAACTATTAATATTAGTTACATGAAAATTACTATTTCAATTAAATAAATAATAAAAATTAGTTTTTTATTTTATAACTAGAATTTAATATTTTGTTAGGTATAATATATACAAAAATACTCTTTTAAATCAATTTTGGAAGATAACTAATATTTTATCCAAAATAGTAAATAAATGGTTTTTTGCTTAAAAACACTACTCCTTATTTAAAAAAAAGACTTTTGACATGAAACTATTTTTGAAATTACTTTAGCATTTTATTTACGTAAATTAACGAAAACATTATTAATGATATTCTTAAATATAAAATAACGTAATTCCTACGATAAAATAATTAAATGCTTAGTTAACCATTTTAACAATAATTATTAATCTAATAACTTACTAATTAACAATTTATAATATGGCAAAATTATTATAATAATAATCTAACCGTCACACTAATTAATTATAAGGTTTCTGTTACACAACATATGGTCATAAAAATGGAAACTAACTATCTGTATATTTATCCTGGAATTTCAGAGCATTATTCGGTCAATTCCAGTCGGAAGAGGAATGGGTTTCACATTCTGCAATTTACACAGAAGGGTCAAGGGCTTACCGGATGGCTGATGACAGAGTACCGATGGGAGGCCTCGGACTCGAAATGTATGCGAAATACGTACGCACGTGGGGAGGCCACGCGAAACGCGTGGGATGGCGGGAGTGCACGCACGGGCACCCGGGGGCGCTGGCCTGCAGTGGCACTGGCCGGCGGGGCACGTGCGGAACGCTGCTGCATGCGCAAAGCACACTGGTATCTGTACGGGGGGGCGCTGCTGGTGCACGGGAACGGTGCATTATGGCGGTTGGCGACGCCAGCAGGAGGCAGGCGGCAGGCAGGCGCTGGCGGTAGGTAGGCGACGGGCAGCACAATGATATCGGCTTTGGTCCGACGTCGGGAAACACCTCCGAAAGAGGTGTCGGATTGATCGGGACTGTGCGTGGATCGTCGAGGCATTGTCGGATCCGAAAATAGAGAAGTGTGGAGGGAGATGAAAGAGGTTTGGGATGGTTTGGGGTGGTGGAAAGGTTCTGACGTTCTGTGAGTTTCTGATGGAAGGGGGAGAGGTTTCTAAGATATTACGTGAGGGGGAAAGGTTACGTGGGGATGTGATCAGCAGAAGGGGCAGATCTGAGCGGGAAATGGGAAGTGGTTGAATAGGTAGTTTAAGTCTAACGGGTTTGGGTAGGGTTAGCGGGTTAAACCGTGGGCTTAAGTTATGGGCTAACTATATGTCTCAATAAAGCCCTCAAATAATAATACTAACACAAATAGAAATAATAACACATTATGCAACATAAAATCATTTATTAATTGATTCAAAAATTCTGGGTTTTACACCGGTACACCCTGATAGGCTACGCAATACCTGACATTACGTCGGTTGGATGGCCAAACCCGCACCCAAGTGCCCGTAAGCCATGATTCCTTCTAGACCGGCCCAATATCTCTGATCGTCCGAGGAATCCTTCATTTTGTTCCCTCGTACATGAGTTGTCTGTGACCTTTTCGTATTCGCTTTTCATTTTTAACTTAAGGGGCTATCTCTGAGCCATAATCGATTATCGACTAGGTTGGCGGCGGCATCCGTGCAGCGCACGTGGGTAGCGAGCCCCGTTGTACATTCCCGATATACCTGTCGCTAATCATTCTTTTCTTCTTTCCTTTCTTTTTTTTCTTTCTTTCATTCATCCATGTCTTTCTTTCTTTCTTTCACTTAATCATTCATTCATTCATTTGTTCATTTGTTCATTCGTTATCATTATGCAGCTCCCAGTGCAGGAACTACCTTGGCGACCCAACGGTCCCGAAGCCTTTCCATGTTTCTATTTTTTGCTCGGAATGACTATTTCGATAGTCTTCCTGTCTCAATTCAGTTAACCATTTACTGTGTTGTGCCTCATGTTGTGCTACGATCTAATTTTCAAGCATTTTATATATAATTGAATGCATAAGAGTTCTACTCGAAAACATAAGTTGTGCCTTGGCACGAGCGTGGAGTGCGGTACGTGGGTTCAAGTAGAATTCCAAGTTTAATTCCATACTATACACAAGCAATACAAGATGGCATTATTTCCTAAGCTAGGTATGTTAAGTTCTTTTATTAGCATACAGGGGGTTGACAGCTAGCAATTTAGAAATATCGTCCGTATTATTGTGTGTCCAGGCTAAGCAAAGATAATTTCATCGGAGCCATCCACCTTAGCGATGATCGCATCAGTCGAGCAAGACTCCGAGCGCGCCTTTGAAAGTCTAAGTCTAGATTCTTTTGAGGGTCCAAATCCATTGCTTTGCCTTAAGCAAGCCATTTCGCCGAGCAAGGCAGGATTTGAGTCGTTGCAGTTGTGCCGTTTGAATCGGCATTTAGCTTGTGCGGAGCGGGTCATTACACATATGGCCAGACGCCGCAGATCCGGTCATCCACTAGTTGGCCACCCGACGCCACCTCGAGCCTCACCTCTTCCTGCCCAGTTCTCCAACCATCGTCGCCCAAGCCACCTAGCCACATACCTGGTCGGGCACTGCAGATCCGCTCCCCATGGCTAGTGCCTGTTGCTAGTGTCCGACGATTGCTCCTTCGCATAGCTACGTCGATCCTCGACGATCAGGACCCTCTCTATCGCTTGCAGCTGAGCTTTCGAGCCTTCCCGTGCCGCCGACTGGATGTCGAGCACCGCCTGCGCTCCGATGCCTTCGTATCGGATCCGATGAACCCATCTCTCCTCCTTTACTTACTCTCCCTCTTTTCCCTCTCTCCACTCGACCTCTCACTCTCTCTCCCTTCCCGTACTTTCCTATCTGCTCCCTCTCTCCCTCTTTGTTTCCTATTTTAATTTTTTTAAGAAGAAGAAGAATAGGGTCGTGCTTAATGGGTTGTGCTTGTGGGGGCCAGGCCTATTGGTCTAATTAATGGGCTAAGTTTTCAATAATTATATATTAATGTTTGGACTGGTTAGTTTGGGCCTTAGGTTAATTGTTAGTTTTGTTTGGTTTTAAAGTTTGGTTTATACATTTGGGCTTAAGTTCACAAACATGATTTTAGTTTCAAATGATTTATTTTTGGAGTTTTGGACCTTGGAGATGTGCCATGATATATTAGAAATTAGATTTTATTTATTATTTTGATCATTGGGTATAAAGAGTTATAAATGATTTGGGCCTATATATTTAACTTAATAATTTGGATTTCAATATATTTATATATATATAGGGGTGGCTCGGGAGCCCCGTCGCCCTCGACCGTTGGATAGAGCATGCGCGGACCCCACGTGGCCCACTCGAACCAACGGTACAGGAGGGGGCTCCCGAAGGGCTCCGAGGGCGGGTCTTTTGATCGCCTATATATATATATATATATATATATATATATATATATATGCTTGTGGGCCCTCAACCAGTTATTTAACATCGCTCCGGGTGACGGACGCTTCCACGATCTAGCGATCTCTTGGGGTTTGGCCTCCCATGGTCACCAGATCGTCGTAGCGGCCGCCACATAGACGATATGGAAGAATCGCAACAAAGCGAGATACGAAGGTCACCAATACTCCAACGACCAGCTCGTCCGGGAAGTTTTTCGCCAATGCCGCAAACGGAGCACTCTGTGTTCCCACAGTCCTAGATCCTTTTGGTCAGTGATCCCCCCATAGCCTCTGGCGGTTGTTTCGCCCACCCCTCCCCTTTTTGTGGTATACCTGTATAGGCTTCGGTATTTTGCGCCTTGTATACGTGTTCCGGCTTCGGTTTTCGAGCCTTCTTTAATAAATAGAGGAGGTTTTCCAATATATATATATATATATATATATATATATATATATATATATATATATATATATATATATATATGCTTGTGGGCCAGGCCTATTGGTCTAATTAATGGGCTAAGTTTTTAATAATTATATATTAATGTTTGGAATGGTTAGTTTGGGCCTTAGGTTAATTGTTAGTTTTGTTTGGTTTATACATTTGGGCTTAATTTCAGAAACATGATTTTAGTTTCAAATGATTTATTTTTGGAGTTTTGGACCTTGGAGATGTGCCATGATATATTAGAAATTAGATTTTATTTATTATTTTGATCATTGGGTATAAAGAGTTATAAATGATTTGGGCCTATATATTTAACTTAATAATTTGGATTTCAATATATATATATATATAGGGGTGGCTCGGGAGCCCCGTCGCCCTCGACCGTTGGATAGAGCATGCACGGACCCCATGCGGCCCACTCGAACCAACGGTACAGGAGGGGGGCACCCAAAGGGCTCCGAGGGCGGGTCTTTTGGTCCGCCTATATATATATATATATATATATATATATATATATATATATATATATATATATATATATATATATATATATATATAAAATATATATATTTATATATATATATATATATATATATATATATATATATAAATATATATATTTTTTAATATATATATATTTATATATATATATATATATATATATATATATATATATATATATATATATATATATATAATATATATATTTTATATATATATATATATATATATATATATATATATATATATATATATATATATATATATATATATATATATATATATAACTTATATGTATATAAATATTTGGGTTTTAGTACTAAATGATATTCTGAGATTTTCAAAGTATTCATTTAAAATATTTTGACTAGTGGTTTTCAAATGCCAAAAATATTTTCTAAAATAGCTATAAGTGTTTATTATATCAAATTCTCCTCGATAATCAATTCTTGACCGTGACTAAATGTACATTTCAAATTCTTATGAACCCTGACTTCCTTATATCAACCCTAGGCTAATTGGACACTACTAGACTCAATGTAATAGTTTGTTCCATCATCTGATGTCATCTTGCATAATTTTGTTACCTGAACCTATCATGGGCCAGCATGATCAAGTCGCGTCAACGGCAACTTAACTTAAGGCAAGTACACTATTGTTTTATGTTCGTAGTACACTATAATTCTATTCTTTATTGTATTTTCATTTACTATCACATTGAGACACGATAGGACTTGTTGTATCATTGCTCGTTATTATTATATTAGTGAGTTGGGAGGAAAAATGCTAAGTAGGTATGTGAACAAATTCTAATAAATATTAATGTGGATAGCTAAGTCATACAACTCAAGTATGGGTTAGCCGTACCTTATAAATTTGGATAGCCATCTATATGATGTGCCATATTAGCCCAGCCATTCACATGTCGAAAGGTATTTCATATACACTGTTTGTTAGTCTTACATGTTCATATTCATTATCCAGTTATCTTGTTATACATGTTCTTGCCAGTAGTTCTTGTTTGTATTTTCTGTTTTCAGTTTACATACATGATTCTCGTACTGTTGCATTTTACAGAATCACTAGCTTTATTTTGTGTTGAGTTACATTATTACAATATAGTTGTACTTTCCTCCTTTCTTGACCGGATTGTTACATGTGACTTGCTATCTTATCTACTTTGGACCTACCTAGGGAGGTAGAACATTTTGGAGGCCATACATAGATTCTAGTTAGATTGGATAGTTCTTGTATCTAATATTTAGCAGGTTTGTTCCTGAATGTCATTTGATGTATTAATGTATTTGTAAATAAAATAGTTATTATGAATGAGAAAATAGGTAATTTTGTGATCAAACGTTGTTTATTTGGTTTGAGATTATTATTGAGGTCTAGACATTGTACTATCGTTAATATTGCGGCGTAGCTGGACTTGGCTACGTACTCGTATCTCGAAAAGCAAGTGCGGTTCGTGACAACCCCTAATGATTATTCGTGCTGATCACTCTAATATTCCTATGCGGTCCTAATGATCGTGTCATAATTGTGGCGGAGTCCATCCACATTTTATTAAAAAAGCCAAGCTATTACAAATACAATTTTTGTGTCCGACACGACACAATCTTTCAAACCCCCTCAAACCCTATCCATGTTTGTGTCCTTCAATACGGACACATCCTCACATTCCAGCCCTAAATCTTTCTATGTCCTTCTGCGTCCACAAGACACAGGACACGACTCCTAAACCCTAATCCTAATTTCTACTGTATCCTGCTGTCATGTCCTTGATGTATCTACCACCATTTGTTGTTCTACTCATCTATCGTGTTCGGTGTCGTGTCCTACACCGCCGGAGCACCACCATCTCCTCACCAACTGTAATGCCCCAGTCCCACAAAACCTAAGACTAAGAATACGTAAACATGTCATCTACGTATCAAGTGGACTCTACCCTAACTCGAATACGTATAAGCTGTATAGTAATGATCAACTATCTATACCACTCAATAATATCTCTGTCTCAATCTATTAGAATACATAATACAAGAATGGGCAATGTATATCATGGTGTGCACCCCATGCTACACTTGTCCGAATAGACTCAAAAGAATAACATGGGTCCACAAATACTAGGCTAACAAGCATGATATATAATGATAAGGAAATAAAGCACAAAATAAATAATAAATATAAAATCACAACCTATACCTGAATCCTGCAAAAGTACACCAATGACTCTAAGCATGAAGCTAGAAATTACCTGGAGAGATCACCAGGTCCTCAGAGGGACGTAAAAAAATACAGAAAAAAATGCCAAAAATGACTGAATATGCAAATACAACACATCTGGGATTTCTAACCGTCTATGTTAGATGCACTTTGAGGACAAGGTTCCACGCAACGGCTTTATGATCAGCAGAGAATATAAAGAATTGGCAGTAAGTAGCGCTCATCCGAGTCATTATCAGCTAGGGGCAGTAAGTAGCGCTTATCAGAGTTACTATCGTCCCAAAATGTGTATAAAAGCAAATAGTAGCCCCTACGCTAATAGTTGTCCCCTCCTAATCTATATCCACAACATAACCAGTTGGCAACTGCTAGAACTTCTAACTCGACACTCTAATAGCAGTCACCTCATATCCGTCACACGTCCCAGCGTATCAACGGCCAGTCGAGTATGTGGGTCTGTGTCCTATATGAAACTCACTCATCTCGTGGTTCACATGTGTTAAGGCTAAAGGAGATATAAAATATCTCACACTCATAAGGTAGTCGTCTAAAACTATGTCAGTATGCATGAAACAAATAAAAATAACATAAACGACTAAACTCAGTCGCTTGCACCCAAGTGTGACTTGGACGCACATTTATAACAAAAATGGACAAGCAAAGATAATACAAGCAATAAATAAAATATGATAAAATAAATTAACATAATCATAAATCGTGGCAAGATTTACTTGCCTGGAGGTGAAACGAGGTTTTAACGATACCTAAATGGTATATATGTCAAATCAAAGAAGCTGCAAGGATGGAATCTCCACGAATGTCTCCAGATGCTGAAACAAACATCAGCAACGTTTTAGCGATAAAAATATCAAAGATCGCCTATCCATAAGTCCAATTCTGGACATAGGAGTAAAACGGTAATTTTGGGTCAAAGCGATGTTCGCCGTTGGACCCGCTTTGCACCGAAAAGTATGCCAAATCCTATAGTCTCTAAAATTATCAAACTATATGTCTACGGGTCTAGTTTTTCGATAAGAACTCAATGGTATCTTAAATTTTGGGTTTCGATGAGCCATACACAAAATTATCCGTTGAATTGGATTGTGGGCCCGCAAAATGGTGATTTGGACAACTGTCTCAGAATTGGACCAAACTTAGCTCACATGACCAAAAAAAAATACTACGAATCTAATAGCAAAAGTTTCATCGCGATGTGACAAATATGCACAAAGTAATTAGAATTTTTAGAAAGTGGCCGATATGGCGTTCTTCGACGGATACGGGTCGAATTTGTCGCGTACATCCAACCAATTCAAATCTCGTCAAAGCCCACACATCTGTGTTCGACATCACAAAAGGTTATACGAACTTTTTGTTTATTGAACTTGAAAAAAGGTACAATCGATTCCTATACAAGAAAATCTAAGTACAAGAATTCTGGAATAGCGTGACGGTGGAGATCGAGCACTACAGCAGCTACTTTACTTCGTTGACGATCTGACGACGAGTTGGACTTGTTTAGGCTTTTTGGTACCTAATTTGATGGAACTCTAGGGTTACCGATCAAGAGGATGCAGGAATTGAAGACTTCAAAGCTCTGCCTTTTGTCTTCTGCTTCTTTTTTCTCTGTGTGTGTCATCCTCCTCTTCTTGTTGAAGGGAAAACTCTTTCTATTTATAGGGTAAAGGTGTCACGACCCATACCCGCTTTTCAGATACGAGACGTGTCCAAGCCCAACCTACGCCGTAGTGTCGACGATAGTATGCTGTCTATGATAAGCATGATCCATACAAGTACACAGTCCACATATATCATCCACAACTAAGTTATGACAAAGAAATTAAACTAAAAAGTCTCAATAAATGATTTAAAAAATGATCCACTACAAATCAGATAGTTTCGGGAACAAACCCGCTAAAAATAAATATAAAACAACTAGAACTGAAGTCCGCTAAGCTCACTAGCTAAGAATAACACAAAAAAGTATAAGAAAGAAATATGCTACTCCGCATTAGTAGAAGTCAATGGCCCATTGGTAATGTCAGTGTCACCAAGATATGTACCATAAACCTCGGGGTAAACCAAGTCGTCTAAAGCTGAAAAACAGTTATCCAGTCAGGATTGGAGCAAGATCACCATAACACTACACTACACAATATAATATACAAGCATACAGAATAGCAATAAGGAAATGATGAATATAACATGATATAAAAGAGACCAGTATACATTGAAAAATAGTTTGAGAGTACAATTATGACATAGAACAGTTGAAGGTATAATTAAGACACGAAGACAATATAAGAGAACGATGAATATAAGACAACCTCTGGGCAAAATGTCAACAGAAAAAAATCATGTGTATTGTATGTTTTAGAATACAAGCGTTTTGTATATGGACGGGTTAGGACATCCGGCAGTCGGTACGTGAGGTGCAACGACTGCTATCAACATTGACATTGGGAAAAAATTGTACATTGCGTAGACCACATGCATACTAGTTGTATTCCCCCTCCCGACTCTCTCACAAGTAAACATGATCACTTTAACATTAACTTTAAACTTAAACATTGAGCATTGAAGGTTGAACATTGAACGAAAATATTAAGTGAACATGCATGGTTATGGTAACAAGTATAACTCTCGTACACCAATGGTATAAAAGACAAGACTAACAATTTAAGGACAGAAATAACATACAGCATAAAATAAAGGCAACATAGGTCATAGTGATACTTGCCTTGCTCCGCTAGATGATGAAGTCACAACTCAAACGTCGTAGATCGATCTACCCGTCATATAAATAATCATAAGTTAGATTATGAAAATCCTACTCTAAAAATCCTAGAAAGTGGCGAATGGTTTATCATAACTAATTATATTTAATTCTAGAATAAATCATCTAATAGCCTAATTTATTATAATATAATTCTGGAATTAAAATTAAATACTAATTTTTAGCCAAAGAAGATCATGGTTTCCAATTCGGAACCTATGGCACGCAAATCAAGGCACATCGATGACTAAATAGTCAAATAACACAAACTCTATGACTTGAGTGTGAACTCTCGTAGATTTCTGTGCCATGAGTGCACTAGAATTGATCGTGCCACAAAATCATGCTTTGGTCAAAAGATATCGTTGTTATGGCTGTCCATGACCAAATCGATAATTTATTGATAAAACTAAGTTCTACGAATTAATAAAAATACTAGATGAACTAATTAATTTTTGGAAAAAATATTTATCGTAGAGCTCTGTGTTAGCTTTCCAAAACTTTAAATGGTTCGTGATTCGGATTCCTGGTTCTCCCGAAATCTCGAAAACACCAAAACGTGTCAAATTTCGGACAACTAGCACTCTATGAATTTCTTAGAAATTCAGGTTCAGAATTCGTAAAAATAAATTATATATTCTAAAATTATACCTCAATACGCTTCCAATAAAAAAACGGCGCATGAAAAGCATGTCGGAGTTGACGGCAATCGCTTCGGGAAGTCGGTATTCTCTAAGATCAAAATTCCTCAAAATCGGCTGAGAATAATTAGGGTTTAATTATTCTATGATATATATATATATATATATATATATATATATATATATATATATATATATATATATATATACCCAAAAAAAAATATATATATATATATATATACCAAAACTACCATTTTATTCAAGACAGCCGAAAAAGCCGAACCTTTACAAGTATACCAAAAGGCACAAAATGTCGATGCATGTACACGTATACTGACAAAAGAAGAGGAAAACTAGAAATAAAATGGCTAAGCCGAGGATAGGAGAGAGTTCCAGAAAGCCTCATGTCCGTCCCTGCAAAGGGGTCTCCGTTTGTGGCATTGACGAATGGTCTCCCAAATAAGTTGGTCAGCGCTGTACTGGTGGCCTTCGTATCTCGCCTTGTTCCGATTTTTCCAGATAACCAACGTGGCGGTCGCAGCGACGATCTGGTGGCCATGGGATGCTGAAGCCCAGGTGGCCATGAGAAGGTGAAAGTTGTCGCCTCCGTGAGGCATTCTGCAACGCTGGAAAAGAGCTTTCCAGACCTTGACCGGTAGGTCCCCCTGATTGAGGATATGGTTGGTTGTTTCCGATTGTCAATCAGAGCAGCAAGTGCACGCAGAGGCAAGGCTGAACCTGATAGTTTTGAGATTATCGTCGATGGGGAAGATGTTGCGAAGGGCTCTCCAGATGAGGAAAGGCCACTTCTTGGGGATGCACGTCTGCCAGAATGGGGAACAGATAGTAGACGGTGTCGCGTTGCCCCGGATAACGCTGCTGGCAGACTTAACAGAGAAGGTGCTAGCTCCGTTGGGCGCCCACACGAGCCTATCTGCGTCCGATCCGATCCTCAATCCGCAACGACGAATGTAATCGGTCGCTTCGGTCCCAGCCCATGACCTAATTTTGATCCAGTTCCAGGTGTTATTAGGAGCGTCCCATAGATCCTTGATAGTGCTGTTCCTAGGAGCTGTCGGAGTATTGGGAAGTAAGAAATTGCCTACCCAGCGCTCCAGGAATGGGGATGCTTTCCCTGCGCCTACCTTAAGACGAATTACCGGTTCGACGAGGGAGCGCCCGTGAATGATGCGACGCCAGGCCACAGAAGATCTGCTGTTAGCGATGGCCGTGGACAGGTAGATATGCTTGAAGTATCTAGCCTTTATGAATCTGGACCATAAGTTCTTACTGGTGCGAAGCAGCCACCATAATTTCATCGAGAAGGCGTTAACAATATGGAAAAGTTTGGTAAAACCCAGACCCCCTCTCCGGTGGGACGAGCCATAGTGTCCCAGCTGGCCCAATGGTGCTTTTCATGGCCGCCGCTATGACCCCGAAGAAAATTGGTGAAGATGCTCTCGATGTAGGATAGGACTTTCTTAGGGGGAGCACGCTGCCAGGGTGTAGATGGAAATGGAGGTGAGGACGTGATTGATGAGGATAATCTTGCCTCCAGATGATAGGGTGGCGTTGTGCCAGCCCTTTAGCTTCTTTCTGATGCAATTGGTCAGGGTCTCGAAGATCCCGGCATTGGATTTCCCATAAACCAGGGGGCACCCGAGGTAGAGGAAAGGAGGATGCTTGATGGGGAATGATGTGGTGGTTAATATGCTAGCTGCTAGCTCACTCTTGATATTGTGGTGGGTGTAGATAACACTCTTGTCTGGGTTGATCTTCTGTCCAGAGCACCTTTCATAGGTCTAGAGCGTATTGTGGACGACTTCCACCGATCCTGCATCTCTGGATGAGAATATAAGGATATCGTCGATGAAGGCCAGGTGGGTGATGATCGGGCAGCCGCTAGCCGTATGGTAGTGCTGGAAATTGGGTTTGGTCGGCATCTTATTGAGGTTTCTGCTCAATGCATCCGCCGCAATAATGAAGATGGTGGAGGATAGCGGATCCCCTTGCCTGACCCCGTGAGTGGATTTAAAGAACCCGTCCGCTTGGCCGTTGATAATCGTGGGGAACCACGAGTTGCTGATCGATCTCCACACAACGTTGGTCCAGTTTTTGGAGAATCCGAAGGCTCTGAAGACCCAGATCATAAATTGCCAATCGAGTCTGTCGTAGGTTTTTTCCATGTCTAATTTGATAGCAATGTTGTCCCCTCTTGCTGGGAATTTCATGCAGGTTACTAACTCTTGAGCCAGCATGATGTTGTCTTGGATGTTTCTTCCCCGAACACAGCCACTCTGCTCCTCCGAGATGATCTTAGGTAGAAGGCCTGCCATACGGGAGGCGATGATCTTGGATATAATCTTGTTGGTAAAGGTGCAGAGACTGATAGAGCGAAAGTCCCAGAATGTCTCGGGGTTGTCTTTCTAGGGATGAGGATGAGGTTGGTGCTCGAGATGGCTCTGGGGTTGGTTGCTCCCTAGAGGAATACGGAGGCCACGATGTGGATGTCAGTCTTGATGATATCCCAGCAAGTGAGGAAGAAAACCCCCGAAAAACCGTCTGGCCCTGGGGCGCTGTGCTCGTCGACGGCCCAGACGGCTTCTTTTACTTCTTCTTCCGAGGGAGGCTGTTCAAGCCGTAGATTGTCTGTGTCGCTGATATGGGGGAGAACCCCGTTCAGGAAGGTATCGTCTTTAAGAACCGTCTCCTTAGAGAAAAGTTTGGAATAGAACTTCGCGGCCTCCTCTTGGATACCCTTTTGATTTGTGATGCTGGTGCCGTTGTCTGCGACAATCTGGTGGAGAGTGAGTTTTTGTCTTCGCCCGTTGACGCAGGCATGGAAGAAGCCAGAGTTGTTGTCCCCCTCGCTGTCCCATTTGATCCTCGCTTTCTGCTTCCAAAAATTGGTTTCAATCTTCAGCCTGAATTTGAGGATGGCTTTGGTGAGATTCAGCGTCTTCCTGGTATCAGACGAGCAGTCGACCATATATTTCGCTTCAATGCGAGTTACATCGTCTTCCGCCTCGTGAATAGCTTGGAAGATATCTCCATAAGCTTGCTTGCTCCATACTGTCAGAGCTTTTCTCGTAGCTTGGAGCTTTTTGACCACGCGATTAAGGGGATCTATGGAGTCCATGTTGTTTCACGCTTCCGTGACGACCCCTAAGAATTGGGGGTGCTCGCTCCAGAAGTCTAGGAAGCGGAAGCTCTTTCTGGAATGGTTGGAAGTGCTAGTGATACCAACCAGCAGGAAAGTGTGGTCGGATTCGGTGGCGTTAAGGTGAGAGAGCTTGGATTTGGTCCCTGTATCAAGCCAGTGGGCGTTCGTTAACGCCCTATCAAGGCGGAAGAATTGCCTCCGATCGCCTTCCTGCATGTTGCACCATGTGAATGCGTTGCCGGTGAACGAGAGGGAGGTGAGGTGTGTTGGCCCATTGGTCATGGTCAAACCTGATTTTAATAATTGATCAAACTCTGTCTCGATATAAATGCAAGTTAATTCAGATGTTTACCTACGACGTTTTGGACACTGCTCAACGATGGATATCTACTATATTCAAGACCGAAGTTGTTTGCCATTCAGAATGTATTTCCTTCAAAGCAATATAATTTTTCATTTTATTGAGTCTAGGAATACAGTGTACACCAAGTCGTACAGGCAAATAGGCTGTCCGGAATCGTTTTTCAAAATCACCCTACCCTTTTAAAAATGACCTATGTTTTTGAAAAACATCTTTTTTACAAAAAGCTTCTGAAGGACTTTTCAAAAAGCCAAAATTAATTTTCACAAAAATCAACTGGCAGAACCCTAGCAGAACTCGACCACAGTTCGGCCAGAGTTCGGCCAAGTTGAACGTTATGTGAACGTTGATTTTGAACTTGGTCTCCCTTCAGTTGCGGTTTGTTACAAAGAGTTCTGTCCGAATTCTGCCGGAATTCTGTCAGAGTTCTGCCTTTGGAAAAACTGTAAATAGAGAAGGACTTCGATCATTTCAAATTACCAATTCATTTTCAATCTTTTCTCTTCTAAAACTTACATTTCTTCCAAAGAGTTCTAAAAAGCTTCCATTTTCAAATCCCAAGCCAGTTTCAATCCTCTAGCCGATTTGCCAGTACGGTACGGTCTAGAAGTTTCAGAGCGATTGTAATCAGAGGCTTGATTGAAGATACAACTCTTCACAATTGAAGTTGGTCGAGTTCTTCATATCAAAGCTCGCGTCTGTAGAAGTTGCAAGGACTTCGTATGAAAACTTGCAGGATTTTCCAATAGTGGATTCAACTGGAAGCTAGAGTTCTTCCGACTGTACTAGTCCTCACAAGAAAGAAACCAGTATAAATCTCGGTGTTTGCATTTGCCTTCTGATCACCTTTTTATTATTTTCATTTATTTTATGTTTATTATTATATCTGTGATCTAACTGCTAACAAGTTTTTTTAATTAGTAATATTCTGCTGCCTACTCTATTCAACCCCCTCTAGAGTATTCTGCTTTACGATTTCGTTCCTACAATTGGTATCAGAGCGGGTTATACAGGTAAAGCAAGATAAAATTACAGTTATATTCAATTGTTATATAGATCACAGCATTACACATGGCAACTGTGAAAATCACAAGTGAAGGCCAAGCCACAAACAGACCTCCACTGTTTGACGGCACAAATTACACTTATGGGAAAACATGTATGAGTTTCTTTCTGAAATCTCTTGATTTTGACTTATGGTCTGTAGTTATTGATGGCTATAAAAAGCTCCCTCGTATTAATGTTGATGGTGTTTTAGTTGAAAAATTCCATGACAAATATACAGAGGATGATAAGAAAAAGGCCAGTCTTGACGCATGTGCTATTAACGCTCTATTTTGTGCTTTAGACAGAACTGAATTCAACAGGGTGTCTACCTGCACAACATCAAACAAAGTATGGAAACTTCTCGAAGTAACCCACGAAGGAACAACACAAGTCAAGGAGTCAAAGATCAGCAGACTTACTCAGGAGTACGAGGCGTTCAAAATGAAGCCAAGTGAATCAGTCACTCAGATGTTTACAAGATTTTTGGATATTGTAAATCCTTTGTCTTTACTAGGCAAGGATTACAGTAACCATGAGAAGATTCGCAAACTTCTACGAGCCCTCACAAAGAACTGGATTCCAAAGGCTACAGCAATCATTGAAGGGAACGACCTTTCAACAATGTCTCTGGAAAAACAATGTCTCTGGAAACACTCATGGGTAAGCTACTCACTCACGAGTTAGAACTTCAAGACTTTGAAGATGCTACACCAAAGGAGAAGTCAGAGAAGTCGATCGCTCTCAAGGCTCAACATAGAAGAACTGTCGAAGACGACTCTGATGACAACGACTCTGAAGATCAAGCTCTTCTGGTAAGAAAATTCAAGAAGTTCATGAGATTTAACAGGAGAACAAAAGACATCAACAACAACAACGAGGAAGATCATATTTGCTACGGATGCAAGAAGAAAGGACACATGAAGAAAGATTGTCCAACAGCATCATCATCAAAGAAAAGCAGCAAATATGACAAAGGCTACCTGAAGAGATCTACATCAAGGAAGTACGCCAACACAAGCATATGGCATGAAAACGAAGCCAGCAACTCAGAAGACGAACAATCAGATGACGCTGCAAATGTATGCTTGATGGCTTGCGATCAGGTAATCACTAATCCTCTATTTAATCCTTATGATGATTTCACCTTCGAGCAACTAGGAGAGGCTTTCAGTGACCTGCTAAATGATTACAGGATACTGCGTAGTAAATATGAAACCTCTAAGAAGGTACTCAAAGAGTACAAAGGTGAACTAGGAAGACTTACCGACCAACTAGATCATGTTAGAAATAATGACTCTTCAAATGAGTCTGGTGAGCTTTCTTCTATTAAGTTGTTGTTACACGAGACAGTTAAGCTATCCGAAGAAAAAGACCAAATTATCATCCAGTTAAAGAAAGACCTATCTAAAGAGAGAAAGAGCCTCCAGTGTGCACAGATCAGATTAGAACCACTCATATCTGACTATACTAGAATATATGACACTTCCAAAAAGTTGGAAATTAGTTTAAGAAAACGGCCCGAAGTTGCTGCTTCCTATTCTAACACGTGTCAATTACCGAATTATCAGAACACGTCCAACACTGTCAGACCAAACCATACCAAAACTATGCCCAAGAAGACTAATAAGCATGCATTCTTCTATACTAGAAAACCAAAACCTACCAATCATGCACCTCACACTACTTTCAACACTCAATATGCTAAATGTCATTATTGTGGCCTCATTGGTCATATATCTTCTGCATGTAGAATCAGAAAGTTAGTAGATTTAAATATTTATGCATGGATACCAAAAACTAACCAGTCAGGACCCTACAAGAAATGGGTACCAAGAGTTTCATCTGTAAATTGTTTTGTAGGTAGAATGCCCTTCACATGCTAGGAGCAAATAGATCCTCGACAGCGGTTGCTCACGGCACATGACCGGTGACGCTTCATTATTCGCAACACTGTCGAAGAAGAATAAAGAAGGACACGTCTCCTTCGATAATAATTTAAGAGGGTACATAATCGATATCGGTAACATTAGTAAGGCTCCCAATCCAGTGATTAAAGATGTGTGTCTAGTTACCGAGTTAAAACATAATCTACTCAGCATAAGCCATTTAGCTGATCACGGTTATGGTATTAACTTCGTCAAAGATAAATGTACTATAGTTGATAGTTCAACTGGTAGTACTATATTTGAAGGTATTAGAGAAGACAACATATATGTTTTCTATTTGTTGGAAGATGCTAACAAAGCAGGTAGATATTTGATGGCCAAAAGCATCGAGAGTCAACTATAGCATATAAGACTCGGCCATGCAAAAATGGATACAATTTCAAGACTATCTACAAAGAAGTTGGTACGCGGCTTACCGGATATTTCTTTCAAGAAGGATACGGTATGTAGTGAATGTGAAAAGAACAAAGCTACCAAATCCGCATTTAAATTCAAGAACGCTGTAAGTACCACTAGACCTTTACAACTATTGCATGTGGACTTATTTGGACCTAGTAGAATTGCTAGTCTGGGTGGTAAGTTATATGCATTTGTCATTGTAGATGATTTCTCTAGATATACATGGGTTTATTTTCTTGCATGCAAGAACGATGCATTATCAGAATTTATCACCTTTTGCAAGAAAGTACAGAATGAAAAAAGAGTTCATGATTACTTGTATTCGTAGTGATCATGGCGGCGAATTTGAGAATGCAGAATTTAAGCAATTTTGTGACACACGCGGTTATTTGCATGAATTCTCTTGCCCTAGGACTCCGCAACAAAATAGAGTTGTAGAACGTAAGAACAGAACTCTATCTGAAATGGCTAGAGTAATGTTAAACCAGTTTAGTCTACCTAGATACTTTTGGGCTGAAGCTGTAAATACAACATGCTACATTCTCAATAGGGTTCTAATTTGACCTATATCGAAGAAGACTCCCTATGAACTATGGTTTGATAGAACACCAAATATTTCATATTTCAAGATTTTTGGTTGTAAATGTTTTATTCTTAATACTAAAGACAATTTGAGTAAATTTGATGAAAAGGTCGATGAAGGTATATTTTTAGGTTATGCAACAAAAAGTAAAGGATACAGAGTTTTCAACAAAAGAACCATGATCATCGAAGAATCAATCAATGTCAAGTTTGATGAGCTAAATCAACACTTAGACGATGATGACAATGAAGACATAATCACACCAAGTACAGCTACTGTAAAACCTTCACACAGAGATACAGAACCATCACATCAAGCATCAGATGAACCTTCAAGCAAAGAAGCTGGAACTAGCAATCCTGAGACTACACCAAAAGAGATAAGATTCTTGGCTGATCATCCAAAGAACATGGTAATCGGTGAGATTACCAAGGGTGTAAGTACTCGTTCCTCTAATAAAGATATAGCTTCTTGTGTTGCTTTTGTTTCGCAGTTTGAACCCAAAAATATTGAAGAAGCATGTAGTGATAATTTTTGGTTAGATGCTATGCAAGAGAAATTAAACCAATTCGAACGGAATCAGGTTTAGGAACTTGTTCCCAAGCCCATTGATCATCCGATCATTGGCACCCGATGGGTATTCCGAAACAAATTAAACGAGAATGGTTTAGTGACTCGTAATAAGGCTCGACTCGTAGCTCAAGGATACAATCAAGAAGAAGGTATCGACTACGATGAGACTTATGCCCCAGTTGTGAGATTATAATCCATTCGTATGTTATGTGCATTTGCATGTTTTCATAATTTTAAGTTATTTCAAATGGATGTCAAAAGCGCATTTTTAAATGGTTTTATAAAAGAAGAAGTTTATGTAGCTCAACCTCCCGGTTTTACTGATTTCAAATTTCTTGAATATGTTTTCAAGTTGAAGAAAGCCTTAAACGGTTTGAAACAAGCCCCTCGTGCTTGGTACGATCGTCTAAGCTTTTTTCTACTTGATAACGGGTTTTCAAAGGGAAAGGTTGACACTATATTGTTTATAAAATCTTTGAATAACAACATTCTTTTGATTCAAGTCTATGTAGATGATATTATTTTTGGATCTACTGATGAATCTCTTTGTCAAGAATTTTTAAAATGTATGTAGAATGAGTTTGAGAGGAGCATGATGGGAGAGCTGAAATTCTTTTTCGGACTGCAAATCAAACAAACCAACAATGGGACGTTCATAAATCAAGCAAAGTACACAGAGGATCTATTAAAGAAGTTTGACATAGAAGCAGTCAAGCCACTTAGCACTCCAATGGCGACTTCAACCAAGCTTGATATTGATGAACAAGGCAAACCTGTCGACATACGTAAGTATCAAGGTATGATCGGTAGCTTACTGTATTTAACTGCAAGTCGACCAGACATTATGTTTAGTGTTTGCTTATGTGCACGTTTTCAAGCTAATCCTAAGGAATCACATTTGTGCGCAGTTAAGCATATCTTCCGATACCTTAAAGGCACTTCTTCTGTCGGCTTATGGTATCCCAAAACTACGTTATTTGACCTAACCGGTTATTCTGATGCTGATTTTGCCGGATGCAAAGTAGATAGAAAAAGCACTAGCGGCACATGTTATTTCCTAGGAAAAGCTCAAGTCTCTTGGTTTAGTAAGAAGCAAAATTCTGTTGCATTATCAACAACTGAGGCTGGGTATATCACCGCAGGACGTTGTTGTGCACAAATTTTGTGGATAAAGCAAATTTTAGAAGACTATGGATTGTATTTTACACACATACCCATTTTCTGTGACAACACTAGTTCTATTAATTTGAATAAGAATCCAGTATGTCACTCTCGTACTAAACATATCGAGATTAGACATCACTTTCTTAGAGATCATCAACAAAATGGAGATATAGACCTTATATACATAGACACACAGAATCAGTTAACTGACATACTCACAAAACCTCTAGCGGAAGATCGTTTCAATTATTTACGTCGAGAATTAAGAATTTTAGATGTCAATAATATTAATTAATTTTATTTTATTAATTATTTATTCAATACTCAATAACTGTTTTCGAGACAAGCCTAAAAAGAGTCTGTCTGTCACCACGACTACGGTCGAAGCGAAGCGGTATTTAAGAGTTCTCCGACGAACCTCCGTTAGCTGGGATAGTACTCCTACAGCTAATCTGAGACAGATTCTGAGTAAAGAATATTAATATATAAAATAATATTAATTATATTATTTTGAAATTTAAAATTACTAAACTCTGAATTAAATATTTGAAACGAATTGATGAAAAAGATGTGGCCCCACAATTTTTTTAATATATAGCCAGGCAACCCTTGGCGAATTCGGCCCGAGTTTGGTCTAAATTCGGCCAGAGTTCGGGTGGGTATATATATGTACCAATCAGAACCCGAGGCCCTCTCTTCTTCATTCTTCCAAACTTCATCAAAACAGCAGCAGCCGTGCCCCTAAAACCCCAGTTCTTCTCCACCTTCCTTCTTCCAATCCACGTGGAGATCTTCGTCCAAAATTTGGATTCGTGCGGAGAATTTTGTCCTCTACAGCATATCCAATTCTCGGATGGTATAATTTCTTCTCTCCTCCACTTTCTAATTATTAAGGTTTCTAGTTTTTGGGATAGAATGCCTAAGGGATTCAATCCTTTCAAGAGAAAGAAGACCCATGCCAGTGAAGAGGCATCGTCTTCGGATCCGCATACGGATTCCCTCTTTTCTTTGATCCAATCAGATGACGGTGCATCGGACGAGTTTTATTTCAAAACTTCCGACCAAGCCCTACTTTGGTATGCCGATTTCATTATGCGTACTATTTGTACCGGATCTCCGATCAAATGGACTGTCTTTCTCGACCACCGTCCTTACTTTGAGGCATTAGGGTTACAGCACTTTGCTACTTTACAATTCTCTATAGCTACTATTGTCATTAGACTGTTTTACTGTAATTTCGTATTAGATACTTTTACCGCGAGAACACATGTCGGAGGGATAGATATCGAGTTTACTGATGAAACGTTAGCAGAAATCCTTGGTATTCCAAACGAAGGTGCCCCGCTCGATGACATCACTGATTTCGATTTCCCCGATGGTACGACTCTCGTTAGTTTCAAGAATAAGCTTTGTGTGTCCACACGTGCTCGTCCTGGAAAGTTTAAGGCCAATAACTTGAACTTGTTTAACTACGAATTACATCGCATCATCTATTCCACTCTACTTCCAAAATCTACTTCAAAAGATGATGTCACTGAACTTGAACTCTCTACCTTATATCACATTCTTAATGGGATTCTTTTTTTTGCCCCTAAGACTATTATTCAGATGATGGGTCGATGTCGTGGAAGAGACCGCAACCTCTCTTATGCGATGATCATCCCACACATCTTTTAGAGATTCGATATTAACTTATCCACTTGTGCTCTGGACCCTGAGCCCAAGTTCCTCAAACTCTCTCGTCGTAGCATTGCCACTGTTCCTCCACCTACTGCACCTGCTCATCCTGCACCTACTCCTACAGTACCTGGTCCTCCTCAGTCTTACCCTATGACCTTTGAGGGTATTCATCAGCATCTATCAGATCTGCAGTCATTCTATGTTGACACTTCCAGAGAACATGAGTTCTGTGACGTGACTCGGTTCCAGGCTATTGCCAACTCCTTCGCCGATCTGAGATTTGCACAGACGGGTCACTCTGCTAGCTCTCTACCTCGAGACCCTTCTGTTTCTGGCTACCGCATTGATGATGAGGCGGTCCACTCTCTGTTCCAGCCAGGGAACGCTTACGATTGCTATCGTACTTCTGGTGCCACTCCTCATACTTCTGGAGCCTGCACTTCTGGAGCTGGTCCATCTGACATGCTGGCGCTGCAGCCGATGATGATGATGAGGATGATGATTTCTGAGATGTTACTGTTTGAGACTGTCTATTTTGTCTTATGTTTACTTGGAAATGCTCTGACATTCCAAGAATTATCAGTACTCTTTATTTTAGTTATGATTTGTGACTTACATAGACATATATTTTTATGCCTCAGTTTGGTATTTGACTCACATTAGTTTATTATTCAGCACTTTATTTGTTTCATCTTTATTCTAGCATTATCTTTCTTTATGCTTCATATTAACTGCCTGTGACAAATACCATGCCTGTGTTGTTTTATACAATATCTGTCAATCTTATTTTTCTGTCAATGTTTATACCATGCCTGTGATGAATGTTCTTATATTTTTTTTAATTGTGTTTCTTTACTGATTGTAACTTATGCAATTATTGCGGAGGAGCTTTCTTTTTTTGCAATTATTTTGCTAAGTGACAATGGAGGAGAAATAAGATCTAACATCTTTCTGAATATAGGTTATGAACATTTGAACTGTTTTAGTATACATTTTTGAATTGATCCAAACTAAGATGTTATATCGGCAAGGTTTGTCAATTATCAAAATAGAGGAGATTATTGGCCCATTGGTCATGGTCAAACCTGATTTTAATAATTGATCAAACTCTGTCTCGATATAAATGCAAGTCAATTCAGATATTTACCTACGACATTTTGGACACTGCTCAACGATGGATATCTACTATGTTCAAGACCGAAGCTGTTTGCCATTCAGAATGTATTTCCTTCAAAGCAATATAATTTTTCATTTTATTGAGTCTAGGAATACATTGTACACCAAGTCGTACTGGCAAATAGGCTGTCCGGAATCGTTTTTCAAAATCACCCTACCCTTTTAAAAATGACCTATGTTTTTAAAAAACATCATTTTTACAAAAAGCTTCTGAAGGACTTTTCAAAAAGCCAAAATTAATTTTCACAAAAATCAACTGGCAGAACCCTAGCAGAACTCGGCCAGAGTTCGGCCAGAGTTCGGCCAAGTTGAACGTTATGTGAACGTTTGATTTTAAACTTGGTCTCCCTTCAGTTGCGGTTTGTTACAAAGAGTTCTGTCCGAATTCTGCCCGAATTCTGTCAGAGTTCTGCCTTTAGAAAAACTATAAATAGAGAAGGATTTCGATCATTTCAAATCACCAATTCACTTTCAATCTCTTCTCTTCTAAAACTTACATTTCTTCCAAAGAGTTCTAAAAAGCTTCCATTTTCAAATCCCAAGCCAGTTACAATCCTCTAGTCGATTTTCCAGTACGGTGTGGTCTAGAAGTTTCAGAGCGATTGTAATCAGAGGCTTGATTGAATATACAACTCTTCACAATTGAAGTTGGTCGAGTTCTTCGTATCAAAGCTCGCGTCTGTAGAAGTTGCAAGGACTTCGATGAAAACTTGTAGGATTTTCCAATAGTGGATTCAACTGGAAGCTAGAGTTCTTCCGACTGGACTAGTCCTCACAAGAGGGAAACCAGCATAAATCTCGGTGTTTGCGTTTGCCTACTGATCACCTTTTTATTACTGTTATTTATTTTGTGATTATTATTATATCTGTGATCTAACTGCTAACAAGTTTTTTTAATTAGAAATATTCCGTTGCCTACTCTATTCACCCTCCCTCTAGAGTATTCTGCTTTACGATTTCGTTCCTACAAGGTGAGAGTTGAAGATGAAGTTACAGAAGTCTTACATGGCGGAGAGGGAGGGAGGGCAGCCTCCAATCTTCTCTTCTCTACAAGTGATAGTATTGAAGTCTCTGATGCAAATCCATGGGAGGTTGCGGTTGTGGTGGTTGGTATTCAGGAGGTCGTTCCATAGGTGTCTGCGTTCCACAATGTCACAACTGTCGTGGACCGCGGAAAGGATGGCGTGCATGGGGATTAAAGGATGTTCCATCCAGTAAGACAGGACTTGACTGGAATCTTGGATGACACCGATTTTGACGGCTTTGGAGCAGAGAATCCATATGTCGTGTCTGTCGGCAACGGCCGAGTGAAAGCCTAACTGCAGTTGAATGGATTTGAGTCTCATGTATGAGATTTTGAGTTCCATGATGATCAAGATGGCGATCTTGTGAGTTTTCTTAAGACTGGTGATTCTCCTCATCATAGGTTTGTTCGCCAGACCGCGGACATTCCAGGAGAGAATGTTCAGCATTAATGGAGCTTTGGGAGGGGTTGGTTGGACCGCTTCATCGCGGACCTGGTGTGCATGGACTGGGATTTGGCGGTCCCTTTTTTGTCTGCTTTTCTGTTGGTAATGGATGGTTCCTCCGCCTTCTTGGGGGATGTGTCGAGGGAAGAGTCGTCACGTCTCCATAACCAACCTGAAGACAGATCAAACGAGAGGACAATCACAGAGAATGAAGCGATAACATCAAGGGAGGACGGTTTATTTTCAAGGAAAGACAATAATGCAGCAATTTTAGGTAACAGGAATCTGATTAAGAGTTTTTCCTAATGTGATTGAGTACCTTCAAAATATATCCTAATCCAACTGTAGGCTGTAGTGATACTCTAGTTCGAATACCACTACATAAACTCGACCAGCATGGGCCACCACTAAAAACGTGTCACGACCCGTACCCAGTGTAAGGGCACGAGAAGTGGTTACGTCCAGCCTACGCCGCAGTGTCGGCGGTAGAACGCTGTTCCAGGTCACATACATCTAACAGTTATAAGGTACCTGTACAGTATATACATTCCGAATGGAGGTGACATAATAAGTACAACTCAATCACAACTAAGGAAGAAAGTACGATAAGATAGAATAGATGAAACATAGAATCCACAGATGATAAATACAAGATAGAGAGATAGCTGAAAAAATCTAAGATAAACATCTCTACAAATCCAGAGTTCAAACTCCAATATATACAAGTGTATCTGACAAGACATGAAGATAAATAGAACTAGCCTAACTAACTAGCCTAGTCTACAGGGGTAGTATCGTCAGCAAGTGTTGGGTCCTCCTGAGAGTCCAGTTCAAGTGTGTCGTCTATGCCTGCTCCGTAATAAGTGGGACAGAACTCCTCAGTATCGTCTGTAAAATTTTAACAGGTCCAGTCAGGACTGGAGCGAGCACAGTACATCTCACGCAGTTCATAATGTTACAGGATATATAAATATGCAATAGAGTAAGATACATGAAACGCTGCAGAATATACATGAAGTAAAAGAGAGAGCTATAATGTAAATAGATACTATAAATAGAGAACTAACAGTGAACTAGTTATTTAGAGTACAAGATGAACATGTGAACGGCTTGAATTTGCACATGAGTAATCTAAGAGTTTGTACATGAGTATACTACTTTGGAATTGTTCACATAACCATTTATACTCTCCCGTACCCCAATCAATACACAAGGATCCAGACATGTTATGTTATTGCACATGATATCACATGAAGGCCCATAATAGGGTGCACATGATTGTATACATGAGGGCTCCGTGAACATGAGAGTACATAAATCACGAGAGTGCACATGAATGGTGAAAATACCGAAGTACATGATGAAAGTAAAATGCACATGACATACTGTAACCCGATGCTCCCGAGGGAGATAACATCTCATGAAGGGATCCATATAGTACCAATCCGTGTTAAATATTGTGACAGCATCAAGTAAAGTAATCTAGAGCGTAAATGTAAATCCTATCAAGTATGAAACGGTCAGAGAATGTACTCGCCTAATATCCTGAATGTCTGGAAGAAAATATTGCGTGAGGAGTGGTGTCTGGCTCCTAATCAGAACAGTACAAGTCACAACATATCCAACTAGTAAAATAGGCTACTATGATGCATTCTACAGATGTTGGGTCAATTCTAGACTAAAGTCAACCCTGGTCAACTTCAGTCAACTAAAAAGTCAAAGCTAGGTCAACCTAGACCCAATCAAGTCTCACTAGGCCTAACCTTGTCTACCCTAGCATTCACATACCATACACAAGTCTATATGACTCTACGCATGTGTATATTCTATACACAAGACCACACAAGGATACCATAGACTAGGCTACCTAGACTATATGCCATATACCCTTATAGGCAATACACATACAATTTCCATACATTTATACTCACATACTATTCATATAGGTAATGCCTATATTGTATTACAATATCACATTAGTTATATATATTATTCATATATATATATATATATATACATGGAGAGTTAGAGAGGGAAGAGCATGTGAATGTCTGTGTCATAGAGTATAGGCATGTGTATGTGTGTATAGGTGAGCTGAAATCAGTGTGTACATTTATGAAATAGGTTAGCAATGTATTCATAGTGTGTGTGTGTGTCATTAGGATATAGACATGTATGTGTATGTCTGTCATAATTGTGTGTGTGTGTAGCTAGGATACATGTGACAAGAATTTACCCATGTGTGTGTGAGTATGCCAATATTGTGTCTCAACAGTGTGTATATAATCTCAGATTTAGGCATAACAGTTAGGGTAGCTAATCCCAGGTTTTGTGTGTTAGGTATAGGAAAATCAGTGTGACAGGAATGTATAGGAAAAACCAGTGTGTAATAGTGTGCCAATGGTTTGCAAGGACATTTCAGATTTAGCAAAACAGGTGTTATTATACCTGTGTGTAACATGTGCATATCATTCTCAGATGTGACAGTGTAGTGCATGGGTGAGTGAGTGATGGTAGGTTACTGTCTCCAGTTCTTAGTGTCAATATGAGATTAGTTAGGCAGTGTGTGTATCAGTGACAGCAATTTAGATAGGTGGGTGAGTGTGTGTATAGCTAATAGTTCCCAGATTTCCAGTTCCTAGTGTTTCTAGATTCACAAAACAGTGAAATGCTTAACTGGGTGTGTGTACATCTGTATCAAATTAGATAGTTATTCTCATCTCAGATTTGAAATGTAACCCAGGTTTTGTGTGTGAGTGAAAACTGATACCACTCTACAGAATTCAGATTGGACAGTGAGCAATGTGTGTAGGAAACAAATCAGTGTGTGCCTGAATGAACAATGGTCTAAATCTCAGGAACCCGAAGGAATCAGTGTATCGTTTAATGAATCCCAAACGAACTGCCAATTCGAAAAGCAATATGAAAACTAATCTCCATGCCAGCATAACCCTAACATGATATCTAATTTTAGATGTGATTGCAACACAATTAATCATTCAACAGTTTAAAATAAGAATCGAAACCCAGATTCTCCCAACAGTGAGCATGTATCAGTGAAAAAGGAAAGATTGAATTTCAAAACTTATAACATGCTTATATTATGAATTTAATGGTTGGTATTTAATGAGTCACATGTGATAGTGTCCAACATGCCATAATGTGTCCAAAATCTGGACACAAACGTGTCCAAGAACTCACGAACACAGAACATAAGACTGGACACAGACAGTGCAACCCGTGCACGAGTCCTAGCTCACTCGACATGAAACCATTGGACACGAGGCCTTGGGGGTGTCGTGTCAGACACTGCCCCTACCTCTGTGTCCAACCTCACGTGTCCAAGTGCCCTAAAACAGCCGCACAAGCACACGAACAGCAGGGCACTGCTGGACGCACACGCGCGGGCGTGTCTACGAGCCCAGAGCGACACAAACAAGATACGATCCGTGCTCAGTCACAAGGAAAGTGTTAAGCCACATTAAAACAAAATTTCCTATTCAAAAATAATTCGAAAACAGAGATGAAAAGCCCACTGTGGTATTTCATCGAACACAGCAATACCTAGGCTGATATGCACGTAATGGACACGACTCATCATGAAATCTATACCTACAGCTAGAGGACACCTAGGGCTATGCAAAAATGCAAAGAAATCAGAAAACTAATGGTTTAAAGGAATGTTACCTATAGCTTGTTCCTTCTCAAGAAAAACCCAAAAATGAAGATCCTTCCTAGCTAGCTCAAAGCTCCAATAGAGACCAAAACTGAGATTCACCTCCACCAACAGTAGGAGAACAATAATTAGGTCACAATGCAAAAGATTTGAATGAAAATGGATGAGGAATGATCAAAATATGAAGGGTTGTGGGAAGAAACAAACCTTTGCTCTTGAAAATGGAAGCATGTGCAAAAGAGGCAAGAAATTTTGAGAGGCATTAAATAGGGGATGGATCCCTAGGTGGTCGTCCCAATATTCTAGGGTTAGGGTTTTGGAGGATCAATCAATGGCTCTCCTATCATCTAGTCAAATCAAGGGTCCATAATTTCTAGGTTACACACTAGTCTAAGTCATGCATCCTAGTTAGCTCTAACTAACCATGACTAACTAATACTAACCATGACTAACTAAGACTAATCATGGCTAACCAACACTAATCTAGGTTATGGCTAAGCATAACACATGGCAACTAATTAAATAATTATTAAACCACACCATTCCAATAAATATATTAATTTCAAATAATTTTAAAATGACAAAAATACCCTCAAACTAGAAATATGGTAGTGACAAATCTACCCTCCTTAAAAGAAATTCGTCCTCAAAATTAAAAGGCGAAACTAGACTGATGAGAAGGATAGACAATCATACCTCGAGGTCCAAAAAGATAAGGATATCGCTCGCGCATCTCATCCTCCCGCTCCCAGGTAGACTCTCCTGGAGAATGATGCCTCCATACGACGCGAACCAAGGGTATCACCTGGTTTCTCAGTACCTTCTTTCGACGATCCAGATTCTCTACTAGCTGCTCTGGATAACTGAGAGTAGGTCCCACCTCAATCTCCGAGTGATCGAGTACATGGCTAGGGTTAGCCACGTACCGTCTCAACTGTGATACGTGAAATATGTTGTGGATACCCACTCATGCAGGTGGCAAGTCTAGCTTGTATGCCATGTCACCGACTCTCCCGCTGATCACGAAAGGTCCGATGAAGCACGGGCTAAGCTTCCCACCTCCACCAAAATGTATGGTACCACGAGTCAGAGATATCCGCAGAAAAACTATGTCTCCGACCTAAACACAAACAAGGTCTCATGTTACTAAATAATCAAACATGATCAAACCAACAAAACAAACAAATAACCTACTTCTAATCCTATCTCTAATCTGTACCTCAACTCCAAGGGCCTTCGGTGGCTATCGGTCCAGTACCGATGTCTGTCCTGCGCCACGCAAAGTCTGTCCCTGATGAGCTTCACCTTCTCGGCTGCATCAACAACCATCTCTAGTCCCAGTAAAGCTCGCTTCCCAACATCATCCTAAGATAAGGGTGTACGACACCTACGCCCGTACAGAGCCTCGAAAGGTGACATCTCAATGTTGGCCTGGAAACTGTTGTTGTAAGCAAACTCTACCAAATGTAGGTGATCCTCCCAGGAACCTCTAAAATCCAAGACACACGTCCGCAGCATATCCTCGAGTGTCTGAATAGTCCTTTCTGACTGTCCGTCCTTCTGGGGGTGGTATGCAGTACTAAACTTGAGCTGAGTGTCCAAGCTAGTCTGCAGACTCCTCCAGAAATGAAGAGTAAAGTGACTATCCTGATCTGAGATGATACTGACCGGAACTCTGTGAATCCTGACTATCTGCCGCATATACATCTCTGCAAGCCTCTCAGTAGACGTACCCACTTTAAATGGCAAAAAAAATGGGCTGATTGGGTCAACCACCAACAATCAAGGTCAAAGCTTCTACCTAGCAGCATCCTGGGTCAGCAAGTCCAATATAGGTAGTAGGCTTAAAATAGGTCATATCCAAAATTTGGGTAGGCAGGTTGGGTCAAAAAGGTGTTCCCAATTTGAGTCAAAATGTGACTCCATGGGGTGAATCAAGATAGGGTCTTTTGTCAGAAAAGTAGTATGAAGCAATCGGAGCACAAGATGCTGTGTTTGAGTGAAACACGAAGGTCATGAGTGTAGGGGGGTCATGTATATATCATGCAAGGGAAGTTGGTTTTGAGAAAACAACTAGTCTTGTGCTCCTAAATTAAAAGTCACGGTAATGTGTATATTGTAATCAAAATTATAGTAAAAATGGTCAAATGGCCTAAATTGGACCAGAAGTTGTGTTGCCAAAACAGAACAAGGGACAGGGTAAGCGGGACAGTCTAGGTCATGGGTGTCAGGCTAGGAAGTTAAGGAAAACAATAAATCAACCAGGGCCATAAGGGTTACCATTCTAGGGTCAGAGCTACACTATCACTTCTAAGTCAAAAGGCCTATCACATTCATTATTTCATTAAGAAAATTCATAACAAGGAAGTCATACAAAGGATTATACTAACAGTTAGAGCTACTCCTACTCCTAAGTCGAATGATGAGAAAGCAAAACAAAACAACAACAACGATAATTTTTTTTTGAAAGACTGAAAAGAAAAGTAGAGATGATATGTTCAAAAACCTTTAAGATAAAATCTGATAATCACATGCATCCATCCAAAATCATGGTACTCTGAATCCTCGTCATACTAGTAAGCAGGGTTATGATAACCATAGAGTCCCAACTAATGTACACACTTCTAGAATAATGGTATTTAAAATTTTTGCTCTACCGCTAGCTTGGCTGCAAAAACCTTAAATTCCCATACCCGAGAAATATATCCAAAATCAGACTATAGGTCCTTGCCATGCTGGCTAATATGACTGAAGAAGACTAGATTCCATAACTGAGACGACCTAGCCCATATAATTTATCTTGGCAAAAATTAAATCAACAATGAATACCAAGAATCAGATTCATCTACGAACAAGAACGATAAGCAAGATCTGTTGGAACTGAATTTCGAGATGATTAAAATATGGCAAAGGAGAAACAAAATTGAGATGAACAGAACCTGCGATAAGCTCTCCTACTGCCTGTGCACCCTCAGCTGCCATAGCGAAAGCTCGCCTCTGCTGGCCTACTCCAACCTGATGCTGCACGAATCTTTGCTGCTGAGTCTGTAAGGGTAGTCCCTTCTGCTGGCTCACCGGAGCCCTCGCTCCTGCTCCCTGAGCTGTCCGTCCAGGAAACTTAGGACACTCTCTTAACTGGTGATATGATGCTCTGCAAAGTAAGCACTTGCCTAACCTCATTCGGCATTTACTCCAATCATGCCCTGGTTTCTTACAGAAAGGGCAACTAATAATATGCTGCTGTCTAGGGGTCTGCTGCGTCTGTAACGGTGGTCTCTTCGACTGTTCTATCGGAGCCCTAGCTCCTGCTGCTGCCTGAGTCATTGCTGTCTGGCACTCGGAACACTCCCTACACCGATGCTCCGCTGAACCACAAAGTAAACACCTGCCAAGCCTCATCCTGCAGTCGTTCCACCCATGGCCTGCCTTCTTGTAGAAGTTACACCTAGCGTCCTGCTGTTGCCTGGATGCCTGGTAGAAATATGTACGTCCCTGACCCTGAAGGTGCTGCTGAACAGGCCCCTGCTGATACTGATGCTGAATCTGTACGTGAGGCCTTTCAGCCTGACCTCCACTGCTGCTGACTCCATGAATGTCATGTCCCCTCTTGAACAACTGTTGCCGCTGAGTTTCCACTATCTGCTGAAAGAAGGAAAACAACCGCGCCACGTCCTCTGGTCCTGATGGCGGCTGCTGCTGAAGAACGTTCGGGATGACTGGAAAAAGTCTCAAAGTAGGAAGAGGTTCACTCCCATAAGCTGCAGATATCCCAGCCTGAGCTGGCATAACAGGAGCTGCAGTCTCGGGGCCCGGCTGATCAGGACGAGGAGTGGCAGACCCCTCAGTGGTGTCTTCCCGATCGAGACGATGTGATCGCGTCTCCATAACCATCCTGAAGACAGATCAAACGAGAGGACAATCACTAAGAATGAAGCGATAACATCAAGGGAGGACGGTTTATTTTTAAGGAAAGATAATAATGCAGCAATTTTAGGTAACAGGAATCTGATTAAGAGTTTTTCCTAATGTGATTGAGTACCTTCAAAATATATCCTAATCCTACTGCAGGCTGTAGTGATACTCTAGTTCGAATACCACTATATAAACTCGACCTGCATGGGCCACTACTAAAAACATGTCACGACCCGCACCCAGTGTAAGGGCACGAGAAGTGGTTACGTCCAGCCTACGCCGCAATGTCGACGATAGAACGCTATCCTAGGTCACATACATCTGACAGTTATAAGGTACCTGTACAGTATATACACTCCGAATGGAGGTGACATAATAAGTACAACTCAATCACAACTAAGGAAGAAAGTACGATAAGATAGAATAGATGAAACACAGAATCCACAGATGATAAATACAAGATAGAGAGATAGCTGAAAAAATCTAAGATAAATATCTCCACAAATCCAGAGTACAAACTCCAATATATACAAGTGTATCTGACAAGACATGAAGATAAATAGAACTAGCCTAACTAACTAGCCTAGTCTACAGGGGTAGTATCGTCAGCAAGTGCTGGGTCCTCCTGAGAGTCCAGCTCAAGTGTGTCGTCTATACCTGCTCCGTAATAAGTGGGATAGAACTCCTCAGTATCGTCTGTAAAATTTTAACAGGTCCAGTCAGGACTGGAGCGAGCACAGTACATCTCA
Organism: Iris pallida; assembly: GCA_029216955.1. Taxonomy (NCBI): domain Eukaryota; kingdom Viridiplantae; phylum Streptophyta; class Magnoliopsida; order Asparagales; family Iridaceae; genus Iris; species Iris pallida. The sequence goes on along the minus strand of JANAVB010016599.1, from coordinate 10,626,242 downwards.
CGCAGTTCATAATATGACAAGATATATAAATATGCAATAGAGTAAGATACATAAAACGCTGCAGAATATACATGAAGTAAAAGAGAGAGCTGTAATATAAATAGATAATATAAATAGAGAACTAACAGTGAACTAGTGATTTAGAGTACAAGATGCACATGTGAACGGCTTAAATTTGCACATGAGTAATCTAAGAGTTTGTACATGAGTATACTAGTTTGGAATTGTTCACATGACCATTTATACTCCTCCGTACCCCAATCAATACACAAGGATCCAGACAGGTTATGTTATTGCACATGATATCACATGAAGGCCCACAATAGGGTGCACGTGATTGTATACATGAGGGCTCCGTGAACATGAGAGTACATGAATCATGAGAGTGCACATGAATGGTGAAAGCACCGGAGTACATGATGAAAGTGAAACGTACATGACATACTGTAACCCGATGCTCCCGAAGGGGATAACATCTCATGAAGGAATCTATATAGTACCAATTCGTGTTAAACATCGTGACAGCATCAAATAAAGTAATCTAGAGTATAAATGTAAATCCTATCAAGTATGAAACGGTCAGAGAATGTATTCGCCTGATATCCTGAATGTCTGGAAGAAAATACTACCTGAGGAGTGGTGTCTGGCTCCTAATCAGAACAATACAAGTCATAGCATATCCAACTAGTAAAATAAGCTACTATAATGCATTCTACGTGATGTTGGGTCAATTCTAGACTAAAGTCAACCTTGGTCAACCTCAGTCAACTAAAAAGTCAAAGCTAGGTCAACCTAGACCCAATCAAGTCTCACTAGGCCTAACCTTGTCTACCCTAGCATTCACATACCATACACAAGTCTATATGACTCTACACATGTGTATATTCCATATACACAAGACCACACAAGGATACCATAAACTAGGCTACCTAGACTATATGCCATATACCCTTATAGGCAATACACATACAATTTCCATACATTTATACACACACACTATTCATATAGGTAATGCCTATATTGTATTACAATATCACATTAGTTATATAAATTATTCATATATATATACATGGATAGTTAGAGAGGGAAGAGCATGTGAATGTGTGTGTCATAGAGTATAGGCATGTGTGTGTGTGTATAGGTGAGCTGAAATCAGTGTGTACATTTGTGAAATAGGTTAGCAATGTATTCATAGTGTGTGTGTGTGTCATTAGGATATAGACATGTGTGTGTATGTCTGTCATAATTGTGTGTGTGTGTGTGTAGCTAGGATACATGTGACAGGAATTTACCCAAGTGTGTGTGAGTATGCCAATATTGTGTCTCAACAGTGTGTATATAATCTCAGATTTAGGCATGACAGTTAGGGTAGCTAATCCCAGGTTTTGTGTGTTAGGTATAGGAAAATCAGTGTGACGGGAATGTATAGGAACAACCAGTGTGTAACAGTGTGCCAATGGTTTGCAAGGACATTTCAGATTTAGCAAAACAGGTATTATTGTACCTGTGTGTAACATGTGCATATCATTCTCAGATGTGACAGTGCAGTGCATGGGTGAGTGAGTGATGGTAGGTTACTGTCTCCAGTTCTTAGTGTCAATATGAGATTAGTTAGGCAGTGTGTGTATCAGTGACAGCAATTTAGATAGGTGGGTGAGTGTGTGTATAGCTAATAGTTCCCAGATTTCCAGTTCCTAGTATTTCCAGATTCACAAAACAGTAAAATGCTTAACTGGGTGTGTGTACATGTGTATCAAATTAGATAGGTATTCTCATCTCAGATTTGAAATGTAACCCAGGTTTTGTGTGTGAGTGAAAACTGATACCACTCTACAGAATTCAGATTGGACAGTGAGCAATGTGTGTAGGAAACAAATCAGTGTGTGCCTGAATGAATAATGGTCTAAATCTCAGGTGAAGAACAGTTTGGCAACTCTAGAGGGGGGTGAATAGAGTTTATATAGAAAAATTGCCAATTAAAAATAACTCTTTCACCAATAATAAATAATCAGAGTAAAGTGCAGAAAAATAAATAGAGAGCAAAAGAGCATACGCAAACACAGCAATTTTAACCTGGTTTTCCTCGTGGAGGACTAGTCCAGGCCTGAGAACTCTAGCTCAGGATTAAATCTACTATTTGTGAAATAGTAGTTTACAACCCGTGCCTTTACTTCAGAAGAGCACGTCAACTTCTAACAGAGGATCGCAGTGGCGACTTGCTTGGAATTGTCCAAGCGACTTCTTCGACTCTTGTACAAGAATCCTAACTAAGAGATGCTGAGCACTCGAGACTTAGGAGGCTTGTGGCTAGTAGATGGGAAGGATATGGCTTATTTGAGCTTATAAGAGAGAAGAGAAGAGAAGATTGGATGGATTGGAATGAGAGAATTCATGCCCTATTTATAGTGTTTTTATAGGCAGAATTCGGCCAGAATTCGGGTAGAAAAATTCAAATATTTGGCCGTTGGACAACTAGCAACCAGCTAACCCTAAAATTAGGGTTCCTAATTTCTAGGGGACAGAGTTCGGCCCGAACTCTGTGTGGAGGCAGAGTTCGGCCCGAACTCTGTCTCCAGAGCACAGAGTGGTTCAAAGGGGACCATTTGGGAATTTCTGGTTTGGTGGAGCTTGGGATTTTTGGGTAGGCTATAGTCTAAGTTTCAAGAGCTCAGCATGACTCAGATTACATTAGTCTAGACTCAAAGAAAGTGTAAAATACAGACTCGAATCAACTGAGACACGAAAGCTGAGCTGTCTTCTGTCTTGAGCTTAATGCAGACGTCGTGTGTCGTATTGAATTATTACAGATATTATTTAGTCAATATTGTCAATATTTGGTTGACTGTGACTTTGTGTCAACAATCTCCCCCATATTGATAATTGACAAAATAATATATGTATATTCAACATTCATACCTGGACACAGTTGATTATAGCAACATAGCTCTCCCATAATCGATGCCGAGCTAGAAATAAGAGCTCCCCCGTGATCAGTGAACGGTGCTGAGCTAGAAAAAATAGCTCCCCCGTAAATAATGCATTGAACCTGTATAATATCTCCAAAAAGCACAAACAAGCACAGATATACGAAAGCGAAAGATATGATACCAAACTATATATATCCAGCCAGAATATACATAGTTCTCCCCCTTTTGGCATTTAGCAATATAGACTGCAGAGGAATATGGAAACGCAGTAGACAATAATAGGAATACAACCACACCAAGCAGAGAAGAAACAGTATATAAATAAACAAAATGAGTCACTAGCATAAAATATAAAACTACGATAAGCATAAAGTGCACACAACCAGAGTTTTAGAACATCCAAGTACATAAAAACTAAATAACTAGAAATCAAAATACATCATCATCAGCAGCAGCGGCAGATAGTAGCCAATCTCCATCACGGAGCACGAGATGGTCCAGGAGTGTCTGAGTGACCAGGAAAGGAGCGACTGGGGTCCACAAAAGCATCATCTGGATCCATGTAACGCATGACCCACGGATCATCAATGCGATGGCCCGCGCGCGCTGGATCCCGCTCCATGGGAATGTGCAGATGACGAGACAGGGAATACCGTATATCATGCAGAGAGTTGCCGAGGGCACTCATCTGCAGAGTAGTACGATAGTCCAGCTGTGTCCAGCGATCGTCCTCAAGAGCAAAACGATCCCGGAGCATAGTCTGAATAGACTAAAGAGTGGCAGGTGGAGGAGGTGTATCCTGGAATAAAACATTTGGATGGCGCTACGGTAAATGATAAAGTTTGAGGCAACTAACTCATCCAAACATAGATCACGAAATAATGATTCATGTAGAGAAAAGATTGTAAAATTTATCGGATGTCCCCCGAACATCGAACGAGTCCGAAAGTCGCTAAACCACGCATTAGACGTGTCTAGCGACACAAATAATCGTTCGTCATATGTATTCGGATCATGGGGACAAGGCGGGTTGAACAACGGATGAATGGGTTGTTGTTCAACTACTTGCTCAATTAGAGGAGGAGGATTCGAAGAGGAAGCTCCCTCAGTTCGAGTCCTTTTCCCACGATTGGGCAAGCGAGGAGCCATTTGCAAGTAAATAGATAACTTGAAATGGAGAGAAAGAAGGGGATATACCTGAAATCAACAACAAACAGTGCAAGAGAATGATGATAAACCCCTTTCCCTTGATTTTGAGAAGGAATGGAGCACACTAGATAGAAAACTAGGGTTAGGGTTTGTAGGAGAAAGTTTGGAGAGGTGGAGAAGAAGGAAAGAATGAAGGAGAGAGATGAAAACCCGAAAATAAAGAGAGGGTTTTCTTTGGTCGGAGGGAATCTGAACCGTACAATCTAAAATGATCAAACGGCGGAGGCTGTCCCCGACGCTGGAACAATGGGACCGAACTCGGCCCGAACTCTTGTAGGGGCAGAGTTCGGCCCGAGTTCTGGGTTCATGTCCCAGAACATAAGTCAGGCCAAAAATTAGAGAGAATGGTTAAGTGGTGAAAAAGAGTTAGAAATGAGGATAAAAGCTTGATGAAATCAATCAGATAGATTGAGAGGTAGACTAATATCAGAATGAACTTAGAAATTAGTAAATAGGCAATAATAAATCAAAACAAACCATATAATAAACAAAGAAATATAATATAATTCAATAGTTTGAATTTGCCATGGGTTAGCTGCAGGGGCCGGATTCCAGCTAGCGGTAGTCCTGAGGACTAGTACACCGTGTCGCTTAGGCTTTTACGCTTTGTTGTCAGAAGGACCCTTTCGGCTTGTACCCATACCAAATTCATCGTAAAAGAATCATACTATACTCGATATTTACGTAGGTGAGTTTCAATTTATGACCGCTTCATCTAAAATTCCAAGTTCACGACAAAGGAAATTGAAGCGCTCTTCGGATAAAGGCTTAGTAAAGAAGTCTGCTAGCTGATGATCAGTGTCAATAAATTCTAAGTTAATCGTGCCGTTTTGCTGATGATCACGCAAAAAGTGGTGTCTAATCTCAATGTGTTTAGTGCGTGAGTGGCAGACAGGGTTCTTAGTCAAATTAATGGCATTAGTGTTATCACAGAATATAGGAATATGCATGAAAGATAACTTATAGTCTTCAAGGGTTTGCTTCATCCACAGAATTTGTGCACAACAACGCCCAGCTGCTATGTATTCAGCTTCTGTTGTGGATAGTGCGACAGAGTTCTGCTTCTTGCTAAACCAGGAGACTAAAGCCTTTCCTAATAAATGACATGTGCCGCTCGTACTTTTACGGTCGACCTTGCATCCAGCGAAGTCAGCATCAGAGTAACCAATAAGGTCAAATGATGTGGACTTGGGATACCATAGGCCCACTGTAACCGTACCCTTAAGGTATCGAAAGATACGCTTAACCGCGGTCATGTGTGATTCCTTAGGATTAGCTTGATATCTAGCACATAGGCAAGCACTAAACATGATATCGGGACGACTAGCAGTTAAATAAAGTAAGCTGCCTATCATACCTCGATACTTACGTTGATCAACAGGTTTGCCGCTCTCATCTGGTTCGAGTTTGGTTGAAGTAGCCATTGGAGTGCTGATTGGTTTGACGTTGTCAAGATCGAACTTCTTCAGCATGTCCTTGGTATACTTCGATTGACAAATGAAAGTTCTATTAGCCATTTGTTTCACTTGCAGGCCAAGAAAGTAGTTGAGCTCTCCCATCATGCTCATCTCAAATTCCGTCTGCATACACTTGGCAAATTCTTGACAGAGGGTTTCATCAGTAGAGCCAAAAATGATATCATCAACATAGATTTGAATCAACAGAATAGTGTCTTTAAAAGATTTTATAAACAGTGTAGTGTCAATTTTCCCTTTTGAAAAACCTTTCTCAAGTAAGAAGCTACTTAGCCTTTCATACCAAGCTCTGGGGGCTTGTTTGAGGCCATAAAGCGCTTTCTTTAGCTTGAACACGTGGTCGGGAAATTTGTGATTTTCAAAGCCAGGAGGTTGTTTCACATAAACTTCCTTCTTAATAAAACCATTCAAGAAAGCACTTTTCACATCCATTTAAAATAATTTAAAGTTTTGAAAATTAGCAAAAGCATAAAGCATCCGAATGGATTCTAGTCTAGCAACAGGAGCATACGTCTCATCGTAGTTGATACCTTCCTCTTGGTTGTATCCTTGAGCTACTAGACGAGCTTTGTTACGTGTGACTGAACCATCTTCATTTACTTTGTTTCTAAAAACCCATTTAGTACCAATTATCGAATGATTAACCGGTTTAGGAACGAGTTCCCATACTTGGCTTCTCTCGAATTGGTTGAGTTCTTCTTGCATAGCAAAAATCCAAAATTCATCATTAAAAGCTTCAGAAATGTTTTTAGGCTCTACTTGTGAAATGAAGGCAGTGCTAGCAACGGAGTCTCTTAGTGATGATCTAGTAGTTACTCCACGTGAAACTTCTCCTATAACTAAATTTTCTGGATGAGAAGGTTTGAAAGAGAATTTCTTAGGCAAACCCTCCAGAGAATCAGTTTCGGTTGAAGTATTCATTAGAGTAGAAGTTGATGGCTCAATATCATCATCAAGAGTACTTACTGTACTGTTATCTTCATCAAAAGTCATATTTGTTGACTCTTCCACAATAAGTGAGCGTTTATTAAAATCTTTATATCCCATACTCTTGGCGGCATAACCAAGAAAGATACCATCGTCAGCTTTGGCATCAAATTTGCCTAAGTTGTCTTTGGTGTTAAGGATAAAACATCTACAACCAAAAACTTTAAAATAAGAAATATTGGGGGTTCTCCCAAACCAAAGCTCATAGGGTGTTTTCTTCGTAATGGGACGAATCAGCACCCTATTCAAAATGTGGCATGCTGTACTGACAGCTTCTGCCCAAAAGTATTTCGGAAGTGAAAATTTATTCAACATGACTCTGGCCATATCGCCGAGAGTTCTATTCTTCCGCTCCACAACACCATTTTGTTGAGGAGTTCTAGGACAAGAAAATTCATGATCAAAACCATTTGCATTACAAAAATTTTCAAAATCATAATTTACGAATTCGCCTCCATGATCACTTCGGATTCGAGTAATCATGTAGCCTTTTTCGTTTTGAACTTTCTTTACAAAAACTTTGAAAACAGAAATAGCATCGCTCTTATTAGCGAGAAAGAAAACCCAAGTAAATCTCAAAAAATCATCAACAATAACAAATGCATAAAGTTTACCACCAAGGCTAGCTATTCTACTAGGACCAAATAAATCCATATGAAGTAGTTGCAAGGGTCTAGTAGTACTTACAGAGTTGATGGAATAAAATGAGGATTTAGTTGCCTTGTTTAGTTCACATTCGGCACATACCGTGTCCTTTTTGAATGTGATGTCAGGCAATCCTCTCACTAGCTTCTTGGTAGACAGCCTGGATATAGCATCCATGTTGGCATGACCAAGACGCTGGTGCCAAAAGATAGAAAGATAGAAAATATATATGTTGTCCTCTCTTTTCCCTTCAAAAGCAATGTCTCCGGTTGACCTATCATAGATGTAGCAACTGTTTTGTCCAAAGTTAATATCATATCCATGATCAGCAAGATGACTAATGCTGAGCAGGTTATGCTTTAACTCGGTCACTAGGCAGACATCCTTTATTACAGGAGAAGGAGGATGACCAATGATACCATTACCTATTATGTGCCCTTTGAGATTGTTACCGAAGGATACATATCCTTCTCTCTTCATCGATAGTGATGCAAAAAGATTTGCGTCTCCCGTCATATGTCGCGAGCATCCACTATCGAGAATCCACTTACTTTCAGTTGAGGAGGGAAGGTCCACCTACATCAAGAGTAGATGTGACCTTTGGTACCCGAGTTCTTGAGGGTCCTGAAAAGTTAGTCTTTGGAAACCAAGCATATATCTTTTTATCTACAAGTCTTCTAACTTTGCACTGTGGTGAGATGTGTCCATGTGATCCATAGTAAGTACAGATAGCATTCTTATTTATACTAGGAGCATGAGAATAATATCTATAAGCAACAGGATGAGGATGGACATGATGTGAAGAGTTAGCATGGTGATAATGATTATGCATAGAATGAGTGGCATGGTGATGGTGTCTATGAGGCATATCATGATGGTATTGTCTATGATGTGTGACATGCTGATATTGTCTATATGGCATGGCATGATGATTTTGTCTATATGGCATATGATGATCTTGTCTATATGGCATTGCAGGATGATCTTGTCTATATGGCATGGCATGATGATTCCTATGTGTGGAATGATGTTGATTGTGTCTTTGTGCATGATGATTGTGTACTGAGTGAGAATTATTCTTACGTGCACGTGGTTTGTGAAAGTTTATGTATATAAATGCATGGTTATGTGCTGCATGAGAATGACGTGGTTGACTAGCATGAGTGGTGTTGTGCCCATGTGATTGGGTTTGAGGTTGAACAACCTGTTTACCCAATTTGGTTTCTAATCTTTTAGAAATAGCTTGCAGTTCATCAACCTTAATATTTAAGCCATATATCTTAGTCATGGAAATCTTGTGTCTACTCTTTTCTTCAGCAAGCAACGTGTTGAGTGTAGTGATTTCTTGAGTTTGTTGCTCAATACGTGCTTCAGCATCATGTAAGCCTAATTTAAGCTTGGATACTTCATCAGTGTCATTAGTGGGCGTCGTGTTTCTAACATTATCAAGAAGTAAAGAAATTCTTTGTATCTCATCTTCAAGACTTTTGATTTTGTCCTTGGCATGTTTGTATTTACCGATGACCTTTTTATGATCATCGAGTAAATCAGTGAAAGCATCGCCAAGTTCATCAAAAGAGAAGTCATCTAGAGTTTTGTTAGATACCTTGTTAGAAGTTGCCATTAGGCACACATTTGCTGTATCTTGAGGAGAGTCCTTTTCTTCCTCGGAGTCACTCGCTTCACTTTCATGCCAAATGCCTGTGTTGGCATATTTCTTTGATGAGTTCTTTTTGTATGGCTTCTCATAGCGGTTGCTCTTCTTCAGGAATGGGCAGTCTTTTCGGACATGTCCAGTCTTCTTGCAACCGTAACAAGTTGGCTCTTCTTCATCGTCTTCTTGTGATTCCTTCTTCCTTCGATTGAAGCGAAGGAATTTCCTGAAGTTGCGAACCATGAGAGCTTGGTCTTCATCATCCGAGTTATCTTCTTCGGTCTCATCGTGATTAGCCCTTCGCTGATGAGCTTTGAGTGCGATCTCCCTGGTCTTCGGAGCAGGCTCTTCGAAGTCCTTGAGGTCAAGCTCGTGAGTCATGAGCTTACCCATCAAGGTCTCTATTGACATTGTTGTGAGATCGTTTCCTTCTATGATGGCAGTCACCTTAGGGTTCCAAATCTTTGGTAACCCTCTGAGCAACTTACGAATCTTCTCGTGGTTTGAGTACTGCTTTCCAAGCGAGGATAGAGGATTGATGATGTCGAGGAATCTTGTGAACATTTGAGTGATCGTCTCATTTGGCTTCATCTTGAAGGCTTCGTATTCTTGAGTGAGACGGCTTATTTTGGATTCCTTGACCTGTGTGGTTCCTTCATGCGTCACTTCCAGAAGTCTCCATACTTCATGAGCAGTGGTGCATGAGACCATGTTGAACTCATTCCTGTCTATAGCACAGAATAAAGCATTAATAGCCCTAGCATCTAGACTTGCCTGTTTCTTCTCCTCGACAGAATATTTGTCGTGTGGTTTCTCAATAAGGTCACCATCGACAACTATCCTGGCGGGCTTTTTGTAACCGTCAGTGACGACAGTCCACAGGTCAAAGTCTAGAGACTTAAGATAGAAGTTCATCCTTGTTTTCCAATATGTGTAGTTAGTCCCATCAAATAGGGGAGGCCTATGAGTGGACTGACCTTCACCATGATTGGAAATCAAGGATTGTGTGGTTGCCATGGATCAGCTCTTAGGATGTTAGTCCTTGTAAAGAGAACAGAGCTCTGATACCAATTGAAGAACAGTTTGGCAACTCTAGAGGGGGGTGAATAGAGTTTATATAGAAAAATAGCCAATTAAAAATAACTCTTTCACCAATAATAAATAATCAGAGTAAAGTGCGGAAAAATAAATAGAGAGCAAAAGAGCATACGCAAACACAGCAATTTTAACCTGGTTTCCCTCGTGGAGGACTAGTCCAGGCCTGAGAACTCTAGCTCAGGATTAAATCTACTATTTGTGAAATAGTAGTTTACAACCCGTGCCTTTACTTCAGAAGAGCACGTCAACTTCTAACAGAGGATCGCAGTGGCGACTTGCTTGGAATTGTCCAAGCGACTTCTTCGACTCTTGCACAAGAATCCTAACTGAGAGATGCTGAGCACTCGAGACTTAGGAGGCTTGTGGCTAGTAGATGGGAAGGATATGGCTTATTTGAGCTTATAAGAGAGAAGAGAAGAGAAGATTGGATGGATTGGAATGAGAGAATTCATGCCCTATTTATAGTGTTTTTATAGGCAGAATTTGGCCAGAATTCGGGTAGGAAAATTCAAATATTTGGCCGTTGGACAACTAGCAACCAGCTAACCCTAAAATTAGGGTTCCTGATTTCTAGGGGACAGAGTTCGGCTCGAACTCTGTGTGGAGGCAGAGTTCGGCCCGAACTCTGTCTCCAGAGCACAGAGTGGTTCAAAGGGGACCATTTGGGAATTTCTGGTTTGGTGGAGCTTGGGATTTTTGGGTAGGCTATAGTCTAAGTTTTAAGAGCTCAGCATGACTCAGATTACATTAGTCTAGACTCAAAGAAAGTGTAAAATACAGACTCGAATCAACTGAGACACGGAAGCTGAGCTGTCTTCTGTCTTGAGCTTAATGCAGACGTCGTATGTGTCGTATTGAATTATTACAGATATTATTTAGTCAATATTGTCAATATTTGGTTGACTGTGACTTTGTGTCAACATCAGGAACCCGAAGGAATCAGTGTATCAGTTAATGAATCCCAAACGAACTGCCAATTCGAAATGCAATATGAAAACTAATCTCCATGCCAGCATAACCCTAACATGATATCTAATTTCAGATGTGATTGCAACACAATTAATCATTCAACAGTTTAAAATAAGAATCGAAACCCAGATTCTCCCAACAGTGAGCATGTATCAGTGAAAAAGGAAAGATTGAATTTCGAAACTTATAACATGCTTATATTATGAATTTAATGGTTGGTATTTATTGAGTCACATTTGATAGTGTCCAACATGCCATAATGTGTCCAAAATCTGGAAACAAACATGTCCAAGAACTCACGAACACAGAACATAAGACTGGACACAGACAGTGCAACCCGTGCACGAGTCCTAGCTCACTCGACACGAAACCATTGGACACGAGGCCTTCGGGGTGTCATGTCAGACACTGCCCTTACCTCTGTGTCCAACCTCATGTGTCCAAGTGCCCTAAAATAGCCGCACGAGCACACGAACAGCAGGGCACTGCTGGCCGCACGCGCGCGGGCGTGTCCACGAGCCCAGAGCGACACAAACAAGACACGATTCGTGCTCCGTCACAAGGAAAGTGTTAAGCCACATTAAAGAAAATTTCCTATTCAAAAATAATTCAAAAACAGAGATGAAAAGCCCACTGTGGCATTTCATCGAACACAGCAATACCTAGGCTGATACGTGTCCGATACGGACACGTAATGGATACGACTTATCACGAAATCTAGACCTACAGCTAGAGGACACCTAGGGCTATGCAAAAATGCAAAGAAATCATAAAACTAATGGTTTAAAGGAATGTTACCTATAGCTTGTTCCTTCTCAAGAAAAACCCAAAAATGAAGATCCTTTCTAGCTAGTTCAAAGCTCCAATAGAGACCAAAACTGAGATTCACCTCCACCAACAGTAGGAGAACAATAATTAGGTCACAATGCAAAAGATTTGAATGAAAATGGATGAGGAATGATCAAAATATGAAGGGTTGAGGGAAGAAACAAACCTTTGCTCTTGAAAAAGGAAGAATGTGCAAAAGAGGCAAGAAATTTTGAGAGGCATTAAATAGGGGGGGTGGATCCCTAGGTGGCCGGCCCAATATTCTAGGGTTAGGGTTTTGGGGGATCAATCAATAGCTCTCCTATCATCTAGTCAAATCAAGGGTCCATAATTTCTAGATTACACACTAGTCTAAGTCATGCATCCTAGTTAGCTCTAACTAACCATGACTAACTAATACTAACCATGACTAACTAAGACTAATCATTACTAACCAAGACTAATCTAGGCTAGGTACAATCTACGTTAGGTCTAATCACAACACATGGCAACTAATTAAATATTATTAAACCACACCATTCCAATAAATATATTATTTCAAATAATTTCAAAATGATAAAAATAGCCTCAAACTAGAAATGTGGTAGTGACAGGAGTCTATCCTTCCGGTTTCTTTGGACCACACCATCCTGTGGTCCATGTCGGAGGATAGATTAAGCAGAATATGTCTCGGGTCTATGGGCTACCCTGTACTCCACCGTCAGCCGCCAACCAGTAATAACCTCTGCCACCCTGGCGAGCTTGGGACAGCCTGCTGAGAATTTGAGGACGAAGAAGAAGAGAAATGAGGTGGCCAGGGACGAGAGCTCCTGGTTAGTAAACGGCACCGTCGGCATGGGAGATGCCTACGGGTAATCAATATTGGGAAGGATGACGTCCGAAAACAGGAGTCCCGGCTTGGGAGCCTTGTCAAGACGAAGAATGTCGGCGAAGGAAGTAGGCAGGCGAAGAGAATGACCGGGGGTTGCGCCCGAAGACACAGAGCCCATGAGAGGAAGGCTTGCGTCTAGAGAGAGAGGGTGCTGACCCCCAACGGGCCCCGAAATTGCGCTCGCAGGAACCCTAAGGGGATCGGGAGGGGGCGGGGGTTGGGAAGCACCAGAAAGGGGGAGGGCACCCTGCAGACCTGTCGCGTCGGAGAGCAACATCACATCAATAGGTAGAAAGTACGGAGAGGAAGAGAGGAGGAGGCCCAGACCCAGCGAAAATTGAGGAGGAAGAGGGAGGGGTAGGCTGCGCCCAACGGGGCCACCACAGGAGGTGTAACAGAAGGAGGGGAATGGAACGGTCGGGTTGCGCCCGCACCCGACGCAACCGAAGGGAGGGAAGGGTCGGAAAGCAGCATCGGGTAGTCTATCGAAGAGGGCGAAGGCGAAGAGGGAGGGGGATGATGGGGAATGAGGAAATGGGTTACGCCCTCTCTTGCGCCCGCTGAAGGTGCAAGGGTGAGAGAGAGGGCCCTCACAGCGGCTTGCGCGGAACCCAGTGAAGGAGGGCTAGCTCTAGAGAGCGCGCTGTGGGGTTAGGATGTGCCCCCATATGGCGCAATAAAAGGAAGGGTACCAGGCGCACAGGAATAGTCGCCCAAAGGGGCTGCAGAACCCTAGTCCACGTGGCCTGGGGAAGGCTGGGGGTTGACTGCGCCATGAGCGTCAGGCGCTCCGGAGAAGGCATCCAAAGGGCCTGTAGAGACCCCATCAACAGATACACGATAATCTGGCGTCGCCACGTGGCCAGGAAGGACCAGGGTTGGACTGCGCCAGACCGGGGTTTGACTGTACCAAATGGGGATACACGCCCCAACAGTGGCGGGTGTTCCAAGGGGACCACGAGGCCGCCTACGGAAGGTTCCCGAAGCAATTTTGAAGTAGGAACGGCTGAAAGGCGGGAAGGGGGCTCGGGGATCGAGAAAAGGTGTGGGGCTACTCCGCACCAGTTGGTCCGAGGTAGAGGACCCGGACCGACAACTTTGCCCGGAGGGGAGGGGGACGCAGCTACTCCGTTACTGTGCTCCGACGTCGACGAGGTCCGAGGGGCTGGGGCGACGGCCTGCCCAACGTCGGAGGACAAAATGGCCATCGCCGCGAGGCTATGGCCGACGAACGACTGTTGCGCGAGAGTCCAAGCTAGGGGGGTGCCCCAAGGACCGACGGGAGGCCAGCGCCTCCGGGTGGGTGGATGGTGGTCGGCGAGGGGGGCGTCGGTGGCGATGGAGAGGAGGGCGATGGGGAAGAAGGGCGGCTGCTATCCTGCAGCAGAGGGCCTCCTCGGTGGATAGGCCAGGAGAACGGGCCAGATGAGGACGGTAGGGTGGCATGGTTGAAGAGGGAGGGAACGGGGGAGGGCGGGGCAGCTGACCTTCAGCGGCGGCGGAGGGGGCACCATGTCGGGGAAGATGCGGAGGGGAGAGCTAGGGAAAAAGGATGTATCTCGAATTTTATCTATATATATATATATATATATATATATATATATATATATATATATATATATATAAAGGGCGGGCGGCTCAGAAACCCGGGTCTGCATTGACCCGCATGGCCGGGTCCCTGACGGGCGAGCCCAGTGCCTGACTGTGCAGTGAATGGCCAGTGGGCCAGGCCTGTTGACTGGATTATTAATTAGAAAATAAATTATAATTACTAAAAAATAGTTTCTAAATCAGTTTTGCTTAGAAAAAATTATAATAAATAATAAAAACATTCAGAAAATTATGGAAAAATTCTAGAAAATATAAAATAGTATAATGAACCCTAGAAAAATATTTGGGGTCAATATTTGCTCATATGCTAGCACAATAAATTCTAGAAGCCCTAGAAAATAGGTTTTTCCTATATTAAAATTATCGAAATAATACCAGAAAACAGTAAAAATATTATGAAAATTCTTTTGACCTTCTAGAGCCTAAACAAAATGTTTAGCCTCTAGAATGACCTCGAGTGCCCTCAAAAAATTCTAAAAGTCTTTCAAAATAATACTAATATTGTAGTAAAAATATCTAAGAATTACCAAAAATTTCCAAAAATTTCCTAGTGTTATTGATTAACTTATCACCAAACAAAATAGAAAAATTTTGGTAGCGAATGCTACAAAAGGGGGCACATATGTGATGTGCACTCGGTTTTGAGATATGAAGGAATCTGTTGTCATTGCACAGTACGAGCTTCTGCTGAGCTGACATGTGGTAGACGTCGAGATTCTCCTCTATCGAGATCTTGGGTGATTATCAAAATAATCGAAAGAGGAGACACATGGCGCATGTCTATTGCTGGAAATTCTTTGTTTAGATGAGCTCGAGTAGATCTTGGATTTCATCTCAGAGTAGGATTCTGTTTGATCTTCAGGAGGTGATCGGTTTAAACAAACCGACGTGATATAACCTTTATCAAAAGAGCAAACTTCTTCCTTATCTGAGTTTTAAACCAATTGATAAGATATTTGCACTTATCAATATGATCAACGTCTGTCCTATATTTGAGAGTAGCAGTTTAAACAAACCAATTGGATGGAACCATGCAACCTGCACTTCTAACGAGGTTTTAGTGTTGTTGCACTTCTGGTGCGACGAGTAGACTGTTCTCCTGGAGACAACAGATCCTCTGCACTTTCAGGCGATGTATGGACTATGTTTCAAAGACAACTGAACCTTTGTGTGTTTGAGTGACGAGTAGGCTATGTTTCAAGTAGTAAAGTCATTGCGCTTTAGGGCGACGAGTAGGTTGTGCTTCAGACTAACGAGGTTACTGTGCTTTTGGAGCGGGAAACGGACTTGTGTTGGATATAATAGTGTTTTCTAAGTCTTTGATAAAGGGGGTTGAGCTTCTGGGACAAAGTAGAGGTCTGTGTCGTTGAAGCTGAGATGATGTGAAGTCATCACTAGTCTATGCCTCCTGCTGGCTCAGGATTGTAGCTGCGCTTCTGGTTTGAAGTAGCTATTTTTGAAGTCTTCTTCAAGAGCAATTAATGACAGCTCTTTAATGAACGACTCTCTCTTAATTGCTACCGTTACTTGGGGAATTTCAAGGGGTCTTTTAATGGTCTAAGACTTAGTCGAATGAACCCATTTAATGAGGTTCATCGTGTCGAGTCTTAGGTTCATCCCATTAATGTAGGAATTTTGACCGACGGCCCCGTGGCCTATGTCTTGGACCACTCCCGTCCTATATAAAGGGGGAGTTTCTTCCAAAGAGTCGTGTCTTCTTCTTTTTATCCTTCAACACCATGTTGGATCCAGACTTAGCTTCGAGCGGCCGTTGGCCTTGCCTAAGTCGAATTTTGGTTGAGGATCCCTTCGTTCAAAGGAGCTGTGTCTTCGTAGAAGAACTGCTGATGAGCTTCGGGATGTGTTGGAACGCTTCTCATGGGTAGTTCAAACTTGAGCGACATCTTGGAGGTCTTGGAGGTCCTGGAGGTCCTGACGATCGAGTTTGGTCTGGTTGCCAATATTAAGCACCGCAGGTTGTGCTCTGCCCTGCTCATTGACGGCTGTGTGCTTCCGTTAGGCTGGAAGAGCCTCAGAAGCTGATGCGCTTTTGAAAGGGCCTCCTATCGTGCTGTGGACTGAATTCTTGCTCGGACCAATAGCTGCTTCAGGAAGAGCTACGCATCTGAGGCTGGTACTGTAGTGGCAGACTTTGATGGTGACTGTATTCACATCTTTTATCCACAGTCTCTCCTCTCATGATGATTATACTGTAAAGATGAACCCCAGCATAGATCTATAGGAGTTTTTAGTTCAGCATATATAATCAAAAATACTTTGTAACAGATTTTTGTAAGTAGGAAGTCTTCTTTTATGTAATCATGACGAATCTGTAATAGACTCTTGTAGCCATGATTTAATAAAATAAAAAAATTCTTGAACTTTGTATTTATTTTTTGTGAGTTTGTCTTTTATGTTGGCGTGCTTGACCGCCTGCGCTTCTGTGAAGCTGTGTTGGTAGCGAGAGCACCAACCTGCGCCGTTTGTCATCTGCGCTTTTGTAAAAATGGATGGGTAGCGAGAGTACCCACCTGTGCCTTATGTCACCCTACACTTTTTTATGCTTGTACAAGACCCCCTTCAAAGTGTCCCGAACTTGAGTCAAGCTCGGGATACTTTGAAAAGAAGCATGACACGTGTTTCTTTGTAGGCGAAAAGTCCATTATGTCTACTACCATGCCGACGTCATGCTTGGGCTTCAGCATTAAATACATCAAGTCGTCGCTTCCCTAAGTTTTGATCATGACTTCTCGTTTCTCGCGAACGTTTATCATGACCTTTTTCTGAACCCACGTCGTTTTGAGGGTGAACGAAGCGTATTATCTTCTTTTGTTGATGTGGCACATCTCTATGAGAATCTACTGGAGCGTGAGGGCTTTCACTGGTATCACTTATCTTCATATATAGTATTTCTTCAGGAACTTTCCATTGATTGGCATCATGAGTAAGTCACCGTTAGATTTGGCCAGTCGGTAAGCGACGTTGGATTACACCGTCTCTATGACGAACGGTCCCTCTCACTTGGGTTCGAACTTTTCTGTCGTTTTGTGAGTCACCACCATCGGTCTTCGAACTGCTAAGACGAGGTCGCCCACTTGGAACGTTCTTTCCCGGACCTTTTTGTTAAAGGTCCCAGAAATATGAGCTTGGTAAAGCTTGATCCTTTATTGCGCTAGTAGGCATTTTTCATCCAATGCCTCTAACTCTTGTAGCCGTCGGCACTGATTGTCTTCGTCAGTCAGCTGGTTGGTGATAGCTACCCGTAAGGACGAGATTTGGATCTCCAGGGAGAGTACTGCTTCGCTTCCATAGACAAGGGAGAATAGTATGCTGTCCATGGGTGTCCGAACGGTCATATGGTAAGCCCATAGACAATCGTCCAACCTCTCATTCCAATCGCGTTTGTTAGAAGAGACGACTTTCTTGAGCAGTTTGACGATGGTTTTATTGAATGCCTCGGCTAGTCCATTAGCCACAGGATTATAAGCCGTTGATGCCATATTCTGTATCCGGTTCATGTCGCAGAATCGATGGAATGTATGGCTCACGAATTATGGGCCATTATCGTAGACAATCCTTCTAGGAACTCCGAAGCGGTAAATGACGTGGTGCTTGATAAAGTTGATCACATTTGAGATTTTCACTTCCACCAGTGGTATCACTTTTGCCCATTTGGACAAATAGTCAGTGATGGCGAGGATAAACTAGTACCCTTTGGAGGAGGGCGGGCTGATCGGCCCGACGATATCTATTCCCCATACCTCAAATGGCCAAGCGGCTACCGAGGGGTGTAGATATTCCGAAGGTCGATAGATAAAGTCAGCATAAAACTGACATGCCCGGCACTTCTTTGTGTAATCTACGGCTTCTGCCATTATAGTGGGCCAATAATAGCCCATGCGGCACAACCGGTCTTGTAAATTAGGGCCGGGCTGATGGGCTCCGTAGGTTCTATCATGTGCCTCTTAGAGTGCCTCTTACGCTTCTGTCTGTGATAAACAATGTAGGAGGAGTCCATCGTATGAACAATGGTACAATATTTTAGTGGCCTTGTCGTATAAGAATCGGAGTGAGTGTCTCCTGAAGGAGGCTGCTTCCTTTGGATCTTCGGGCAGGATTCCATAGAAAGCGTAGTCTATGAATGAGAATCGCCAGTCTCGAATGTCCATATTAGTGTCTACCTGTACTGAGTAGCTTTGACATGTAGTAGAGCATTCTTCAGATAAACTAGCTATCGTCCCATCACTGTAATGGCATATTGGGATCCAATGGGGTCAGCCAGAGAAACGACGAGGTCGGCTAGCGTGTCGGTCTCTAAGTTCTGTAAGCGTAGCACATGTTCTATAAAGAACCCTGTGAATGTTGAAATGATGTCGATCGCTGCCTGGTGGTTGGGGATCAGGTCTTTATGTCGAACCTCATACTGCACTCGAACCTGGCTGATGATTAATTTCGAGTCTCTATAGGCCTCGATGTAGTCAACTCCCAGCTGTTTAGCGAGTTAGAGCCCAATGATGAGAGCGTTATACTCTGTAACATTGTTGGTGCACAACTCCATGAAAGAATATGTATGATTGATGACTAGGCCATCGGGGGTGATGAGGACGATCCTAACTCCTGCGATAATATCGCCCTTTGGTCCTGTTCTTGAAGCACCATCTAAGAACATACACCAAATTGAGTTGTCTAAGACAGCATTGGACTCTAGAACTTCATCTGGGATATCGTCGTAGTGTTTCAACGTCTCTGGCACAGGGTGTGCTGCTAGAAAATCTGTCAGTGCTTAGCCTTTGACTGCCTTCTGCGAGACGAACACCATATCATAGGGAGTCAAAAGGATTGCCCACGTGGCTAATCATAAGTTTAATGCCCCTGGCTTGGTCATAAGGACTCTGAGGGGATTGATTCTGGACACGACGTGGATCGTTTGTCCGGTCACATAGTGTCGCATCTTCTGGATAGCAAAAAGAAGGGCGAGGCACTCTTTCTCAACAAGATTATACCTATGGTCGGCTCCAATCATGGTTCTGCTGAGATAGTAGATTACCTGTTCGTGGCCTTCACTGCTCTTCTGGGCTAGCAAGACACCAAGAGAATGGTCCATAACTCGGACGTATAGTAGAAAAGGCTTTCCCACAACCGGTGATACCAGTACAGAAAGACTGGTGAGGTACTTTTTGATATCGTCGAACGCGCGTTGGCATTCTTCGGTCCATACAAAGGAGACCCCTTTCTTTATTAACTTGGTAAAGGGTTGACATTTGCCAGAAAGGTTCGCTATGAACCTTCTGATGTATAACGGTATCCTTGTAGGCCTCGAAGCTCTCGGAGATTCCTTGGAGAAGCTATGTCCAGAATTGCCTTAGTCTTCTTCGGATCAATGTGAATCCCCTTTGCTGTGATGATAAAGCCCAAAAATTTGCCGCTAGAAATACCTAGGAAGGACTTAGTCGGGTTCATCTTTAGTTGATGCGTTCGCGTTAAATCGAACACTATTCGTAGATCGTCTAAGTGGTTGGACTTGTCCTTGCTCTTAACGACAATGTCATCAATGTAACACTCCACCATTTTTTGGAGATGCTTACGGAATATAGTATTCATAGCCCACTGGTATGTTGCTCCTACATTCTTCAATCCAAAGGGCATTACTGTGTAACAATATACCCCTTTTGGAGTTCGGAATGCTGTATGCTTCTCATCTTCGGAGAACATCTTGATCTGGTTGTAGCCTGAGAAATCATCCATAAAGGACATACGCTCAAAGCCACAGGTGTTGTCAATCATCACGTCGGTGATCGGGAGGGGAAACTCGTTCTTAGGACAGGCTGAGTTGAGATCCCTAAAATCTATGCAGATTTGTATCTTTTCGTTCTTCTTAGTGACTGAGACAACATTTGCCATCCAATCTGGATGTTTCTCTTGCCAAATGAAGCCGCTCTTAATGAGTTTGTCGACTTCTTCATCGATAGCATCCATGATGTTGGGGCAAAATCGACGTTGTTGCTGTTTGACAGGCTTAGCATCGGGCAAAATGTTGAGGCGGTACATGGCGACTTGTGGGTCTAAACCCAGCATATCTTCGTAGCTCCAAGCGAAGATGATGATGTATTCTCGGATAAGCTGTATCAGAGACATCTTGTCTTCTTCTGTCAGGCTTTTGCTGATGAAGATGGGCTTAGAAGAGGCCTCATTTCCCAACTCGACCTGGATGACTTCATCTTCTGTGGGAGGTTCGCGTTGCTCAAAATGCCATTTCAATTGAGATCCTAGGCGCTGTGCCCAGGGTTCATCTTCGAAGTATTCGAACATTTGGTCTTCGTCCTCGACCGGAGGATTTATGGAGTCTATGTTAGTGGACAGCATCTTTTTGAAGTCCTGGCCGGTACTGGTGTCAGAGTCCCAGGTTGAGGAGTAAGAAGAATGTGAATGCATCATGACTTTCGTCTCTGAGTCTTTCGAAGTTGAAGTGGGTGTAACATAACCCAACCCCCGGTCGGTGCGCTTGTAATAGTTTTGAGCATTTTCCTTTGGAGCTCGAATCCGTAAGAGAAGGCGTCGACCTTTACCATAGTTGGGTCCTTTATTGCTGTTCAAGTCGTAACCCATCTTCTGGATAAGGTGTTTGACTTGAGCAGCATAACGGTAGAGTTGTATCTTGCCGTTGTCGGGTTCTGGTTCTCCTGGAGTTAGTCACTTAGGATGCTCCAATCGACCAAAGATGATGGGTACCTCCTTATTCTTTCTTGCTGGAACTAGGAAGTAAGATCCCCTGGAAGGGACAACTCGGCTCACAAGGTTGGCAGTTGTTACTTGTGTTTGTAGCATACATAGAGAGTTGTCTAAGAAATAACTAGTATTCTAACATGCACAAGAGTAATTCAAAGACAACTTTCTATTAATAAAATAAGAAATTTTATCCCGAGGGATTACATCATCTAAAGAGTGCGCTTCGGTATCGACGCAGACTTAGTATCCTAGCTCCTCATCGGTGAGGACTAGGGCTATCGTGGAAGGATGAGGAGGACGCTTTCCCTTTAGCTTGACAATAAAGGAGGCTACGGTCAGAGGTTCCTCCGCCTTCATGGTTGGCTTTGGGGACCTTCGGGGTAGCCTTATTCATATAGGCTCCTGGCTATCATCTGACGTCACCGAGGGCGAATATGGAGCTTTATCTCAGAGCTTGACGACGAGGGCCACTGATACCTTGGCGTGTTTTCCCTTCAGTTGAACCTTTAGTGGTTCTTCAGTAGCTACTGTGCTTTCTGAGGCCGTCTCCGCCTCATCGTCGGCATCATTGCTCTCATCGTCCCAGAGGACTGACTTGTACAGATCAACATCCGTATAGTAGGCTTTAAGTCCCCAGAACGGGTCGATGTCAGCAAATTCGGTCTTGATAGTCTCGTCACTAGCCACGTACTTCATGCATTGATGGAGAGTGGAAGGAACGATCATGTACTCATGAATCTATGGTCGTCCCAACAATATAATATAGTTTATGTCAGCGTCGATGACATAGCAAGTCACTTCAGTGTGGAGGTCGCCTATTTGGCACTTCAAGCAAATTTTTCTCAGGGGCTCGCTTTTTTCTGTGTTGAAGCTGTTGATTGTTGTGTTCGATACAGTCAGTCGATGCATCGAGATCCCCAGAGTTTGGAGCAAACTCCTTGGGACGATGCTGAGAGAGAAGCCTGGGTCGATGTGGATGCGATCGACCTTAATGGCACCGACATACCCTATATAGTACAGAGGCCTGTTATGCCAGTTATTCTTTGGCAGCATGTCTTGCTGGGTGAAAGTGATATTAGGGATCACTTCGACTATACTGTGGCAATGTGGGCAGGCCGCAGGGTCTTCCTTGGGTGGTCACACTTGAGTGAGAAAGGACTCAGCATTCTGCAAGGCTTTGCTGAGCGCATCTCGGGTCTCTTTGGAGAGACGAAGGATCTCAAAGAGTGACAATCTAGCCGGGGTATTGGCTAGCTGCGCCAGTATGTCGATGTTGTAGGGTTTGATAGGCCCTACTGCTGAGTCCTTCCTTATAGGTTTGTCGAAGAGAACCTCTTTTTGCTTCTGCCTGTCTACGACAGGAGTCTGAGACGAGCCTGCTCCTGATGTATCAGAAGCAGGGGTTGTAGTTGGTGGAGGTGCTGCCTCCTCTGGGGCTTGGTTCTCCTCTTGCTGTCGCATCGAGCGAGTGGTCACAAGGGTGTCATCGGTCGATGCCGAGACCATGCGATATGTCCTGACCTTCTTTTCTTTAACAAAGGGGGTTGTAGGTGCTATCATGTCGGGAGTAAGGTCAGGGTGGACCCACATGACCTTGTCTCATGGTGTGGAGAATGGGATGAGCCCTTGAGCATTGTCACGCGCTGGTAGAAGATTGACTACTTCCATTATTGCCCTTGGGATGGGGACGACCCCGTCCTGTGCCTCCGTGGTTGGGAAACTTCCAAACTAGAGAGTAACCATGTTGGCCGTGACAGTCTTTTCTTTATGGTTAAGTGATATGACTTTGGCGTCGATGAGGCGCTGAATCTGTCCTTTCAACACGTAGTAATCACGTGTCGAATGGTGGATATACTGATGATAATGGTAATATTTAGGGTTGTCCACCTTCTCCACTTCGTCGGGACACTTTGGTGTTGGAAGAGGCAGCTTGCCACTCTCTGTCAGCATATCGAAGATTTCCAGCGTATCCTCGTCGTTGAAGGAGTAAGTCTCCCTTGGCTTCTGCGCTTCAACAGACTTGGGGTTCATGGTTACTAAACCTTTGGAGATGTTGACGGTCATGGCTTGTTTGCCTTTTCCGTCCTTGGGGTTGTTGCTAGACTAGCGTCTCCCCTTGTCTTCGAGAGAAGAAAAGTTTAATACCAGGAGCTGTACATCTTGGGCTTTCCTTTGTGTCACATTTGCCTCTGTAATGAAAGGTGTCCACTCTGTACAAGGAGCACTGTGCCACAATTTGATTACAGGCAGCATGTTTTTGCGGCATGAGTCCATAAGCATGGGCTCGGACATGCCAGGCGGTACCCTCAAAGCTGCCTGGCGAAAACGCTCGATGTATACGCAGACATGCTCTTTTTCTCTCTGGACGAGCTCTATGAGAGTTGACATCGTCATGTCCATCCCTCCTTCATAGAATCGGTCGATGAAGAGAGTCTTCAGGTCCTCGAACGATAAAATGCAGTCGTCCGGAAGACTGCAAAACTACTTATAGGCTACCCCCTGCAGGGCTCCTATGAATATGTTGGTGAGGAGGACATCGTTCTTTGGTAGGTGCCTTGTTACTGAGGCGAAATACCTCAAGTATCATCGGGGAGACTCCTTTCTATCGAAAGGCATGAGCATCTACGGATTGTATTTGGGAGGGTAGACTACATTGTCCCACTTGACAGGATATGGCTGTCGAATCCCCATCTTCCGGAGTGCTGCTTGCTTCTCTTTGGCATCATAGCGAGCATACAGTTCCTTGATGGCCTGCTATATCTCGGTTGACATTGTAGGTCATGTGGTCGATAGAATAGATGTAAACCCCTTGACCAATTTATCTCTTATTTATTAAAATTTATACCCATTCTTTATTGTCTCATTTATTTGTTATGGTTTTTACTTAAAATATCAATAGAGGATCAAAACAGGTAATATAGGAATTGACAGGGACTTGAGTGAAAACTTGAGATTCAAATCTCTTTTCAACGGCCGACCCTCAGAAATCGAGACTAATACTCAAATCCCTTTCGAATTCGAAATACTTTCAAATCCCTAAGGGATAAACTCCAATCTGTCTCAAACCAATTTTTCCTGTATCAAATCTTCCCTTGATCAAATCTAAACTGTTATATATATAGAGAGAAGCAGCCGCCCCTCCCCTCTTTAAACCCTAAGTATTCTGCTCATTTCCTGTCACTAGAAGGAAGCAGAGAAGTCCAGCTTTGATCGAGAAAAGCCAACTTGTCATCATCATCAAGAGGTAAGCCATTTACCATCTTAGTGCTGTAGATTTCTATTGTTAAAACAAGGCATAAGATGGACCTTTAAGTATTTGAATTAATGCATGTGAAGGGTTTTATTGTAAGGGACAATGGGAGACATAGTGCAACTGAGAGACAAAGTCATGTTGTCTACATAACATAGGTGTTGCGTACCCATGAGTGGTTAGCTCTCATGTACTAGTCCAGGTAGGTTCCTATATTCTATAAGAGCAGTAGGTAATGCAAGTTCTGACCAAACAAAGCATAGGACATTAAGGATGTTATCTATCATAGGGGTATTGTCTATATTATATTGCAGGTCATGTTTAGAATGTATTATCTGTGTTACTTGTACAGCAAAATAAGTTACTAGGAACAAACCCCAAATGCATTTTAAAACAGAATAATGCCACTATAGAATAGCGTTGATCATTAATCTTTTATTCTGGTTTGGGACTGTACAATCAAGAGAGGGAATGCTATTTCATGTCTAAACTGTACCAGATCACTTAGTATCAGGAAACTTAGATACACAAAGATGTATCTGGAGGTAGATGGGCTAGTTCCTGTGTGTGCTCAGGTATATCGAGTTACCTGAGTCTAATCCATTGGTTTTTAGCCACACATTTTGATGTATAGGCATGTGTTCAGGAAATTAGGACTACTGGATACCAACCAGTCAAGTACAGGTAGCAGGTAGAAAAGGTGTATCATTTCCCTACTATCCATAGACCTTATATCAGATAACCAACAAACCAAGTAGGTAAAGGAGTAGTAGAGGTATATAACTCTGCCATGCCTCTCAGAGATAAGAAGAGTTATTATAGACAGGACATGGACAAATTTAAAGAATAGTAGTAGTAGCAGTCTAGGATAGGATGAGTAGGTGCATGTGTGCTAGTCTATGTGTAGATTAAATGTCTGTCTCCTGCAGGCAATGATAGTGCAGAGCTTGGTGGCAACATACAGCATAAATGTAGGTTTAGGACCCAACTAGTAAATAGGGGTACCAGTTGTGCCTAAGTATAATTTGATTCTAGATTAAGTGGAGGCCAAATGAGGACCTGTATAGATCCAAAATCGAAGACAGGGAGTAGGAGCCCTATCCAGAAAAAGGGTAGTAATCAAATATTGGGGCATGGTCATCATAAAGTCTATTGAGCCTACTAATGGTTTCCATTTGATTTATATGAACCAATGGTCAAAGTTATAAATGAAGGACACCAACTTTCCTTATGAACAGCTAAATGGCAGGTCAGGAGGTTAGAGAATGAGAATTAACCATATATGTGAATACCTAAGTATAAGTTGTCATACAAACAAGAGATATCAAACCAAGCCCACCTTTTTAGTTAGAGAAATCAAACATGGTTAGGACCCAAAAGACCCAGTAGGTAAGTAACTCTACATTTTGAAGCACTTATTGACATGGAAATTCATAATATAGGTTGGAGACTTTGATTCAGCACTTGACCGTGCCAGCAGCTCAGGACCACAGGCAAGTTTACCTTGCCTTTCTTTACAGCTTTATTTACATGTACTGTCTTTCATTATCCAGTTTCTTTTATTTATTGTTGACATGTGCTTTTTCATATCATGCTAGTTGTTTACTTCATTGATATATAGCCTTGTTCACAGTTAGCCTTGTGTTCTATTGGACGTGTTCACACTTGTGTCTTGATTGGGTCGTATCATAGGACGAGAAGTCATAAATGAACTGCTATACCTTCTTATCTTGAATCTTGAAGCTAACCTGCGAGTCCACAATAGGGGCGAGGGTTAGTAGTCATTTGTCTGCACCTACGAGTCCACACTAGGGGCGAGGGTGATTCCTGAAGCTAACTTGCGAGTCCACACTAGGGCGAGGGTTAGTAGTTGATCAAACCTGCGAGTCCACACTAGGGGCGAGGATTTGAGTATTCGATTGGTTATCCGTTGACATCTTGACATGAGTTCTATCGTCTTCATCCTGCAGTTCATTTATGTGTAGTCAGTTCACATATTTGTGTACCTTTATTGCATTAGTTTTACTTTTATTCTGTATTTTTTTCATGCATGATAAACTGTTAGAAAGGCTCATTTTTATGTATCTTGCTAGTCCTCTGAGGACCTGATGATCTCTTCAGGTTTAGTCGACTTTAAGCCAGGAGCAAACGAGCAGCTGTGAGCCAGCATCAGACCACCATTGCAGCTGAGGTTGTCATTTGATTAGCAGTTTGGACTCAGTTAGTTTATTGTATTTCCATCTATTGGTAGTGGATTTGTGTCCACCGGACGTGACTTGGATTTTGGAAACATTCATTTTATACTCTATTATTAAGTTTCATCGACATTCATTGGATTTAGTTGATTCTTTCTTATTCTGTGGATGAGATATAGATTGCCATGTAATTCTAGATTCAGAGACTTGTGAGTTATAGGCAGTATTCTATTGCCGATACTGCGTCGTAGGCTGGGCTTGGACATGCTTCGTATTCGAAAAGCGGTTACGGGTCGTGACAGTAGACGAAAATGGTGTCGCTTGGTTGATGATGGGCAGCTTACTGGATCCATCGTTAGCTGTCGGGTCAAGCGCAGGTGTGGAGGCAGTGGGGACCAAACTCCTCTTGATCTCAAGTACGATAGAAGACAAGGATTTCATTGTAGCATTTATCGTATCTAGGCTCGTCTCGAGAGCTTCGATACGTTTTAGCTGGTCAGGTGCTTCACTATTGTCCGCTTCGTCGCCATCGGCCATAAACACGGACCTTGTGTATGGATGGATGGATGGGATAGTAGACCCTTTGCTCTCCGACTCAAATGCCTACACCTCATCGTCTTGAGGATGAACTGGAAGGTTGCGTTCTTCCTCAGACTCATTATGGTTGTTACCCCCAGTCTAGTGGCTCGCTACGCCAGTGGAGGCATCCGTATCATATGGTTCCTCCTAAGACTGGAATACGACGTTGTCATGGACGGTAGGGGGTTGGCTACCCCCAGTGTCTAACATGGTACCCAACGGAGGTTTGGAACGCGTGCCTTGGAACACACCTATGTTGGGTACCTTCGCCTTGCTACTCTCGGACCGCTTCTTGGGCTTCGTGGCCGAGATAGAAGGATTCTTGGATGGCTTTTTGAGAGATTGAGAAACATGTGCTGCATTGCACGTAGCGATATAGAGTTCATCTTTCCTGCGCTTGCTGACCCTCTGTCGAACCTCTGACGTTCGATTGATGCCGGCTGTAGTCTTTGGAAGACGGAACGCCTCCTCGGCGGTATGGTGGCTGCCTGTTGACAGCAACAGTTGATGGTATATGGGTACAAAGATGTCTTGATTTAGGCGTACCCTCTGCTGCAGATTCCACTTCCACCTTATGCTTGTGTTAAAGCGTCAAATCCTCCACCTCTGTACCCCCATTGTACGTGTAGGGAAGTTGTGCGTGGGTACGATCAGAGAGGGTCTGGCGAGGCAGACTCCTATCATGCTTACAGGAACGCTGCTTGCATGAGTCCTTCTCCATATGATGTACCCCCTGGCTTGCATCACGTACAAGAGTGCTCAAGCAACAGAGGGGTTTAACCGGTCGAAGTATCGAAGCACGGGGACCAGTTTTGTATAACCTCCCATCAGCTGTGCGTGTGACAGTCAACGCATGCCTTTGGTCGGTCATTAGCGTAGTACATTTGTTGCACAAGGCACGTACTGCCTTGGATTTCTTCCTACTACCCCCATCGGGTGTATAGTATTCAGAATTCAATGAGGGCTTGTCTGATGGGAAGGCAATTCTGTCGAATACAGATCTTTTCGTCGACAATGCTTCCTTTATGAAGGGTTGAACAGCCGCACGCTTCTTTAGGCGTTGTGCCCTCGTCAGGCCCGCCAAAGGGGCACTGTCTTCCTCATCTTATTTTTCCAAAGTTGAAGTATTCTTCAAGAGCAATTAATGACAGCTCTTTAAGGGACGACTCCCTCTTAATTGCCAATGTTACTTGGGGTATTTCAAGGGGTCTTTTAATGGTCTAAGACTTAGTCGAATGAACCCATTTAATGAGGTTCATCGTGTTGAGTCTTAGGTTCATCCCATTAATGTGGGAATTTGACCGACGGTCCCGTGGCGTATGTCTTGAACCACTCCCGCCCTATATAAAGGGGGAGTTTCTTCCAAAGAGTCACATCTTCCTCTTTTTGTCCTTCAACACCATGTTGGATCCAAACTTAGCTTCAAACGGCCATTGGCCTTGCCTAAGTCGGATTTTGGTTGAGGATCCCTTCGTTCAAAGGAGTCGTACCTTCGTAGAAGACCTGCTGATGAGATTTGGGATGTGCTGGAACGCTTCTCTTGGAGAGTTCAAACCTGAGCAACATCTTGGAGGTCTTGGAGGTCATGACGACCGAGTTTGGTCTGGTTGCCAACATGAAGCCCCGCAGGTTTTGCTCTGCCCTGCTCATTGGTGGTTGCGCGCTTCGATTAGGCTGGAAGAGCCTCAGAAGCTGATGCGCTTTTGAAAAGGGCCTCATGTCGTGCTGTGGACTGAATTTTCGCTCGGGCCAATAGCAGCTTCAGGAAGAGCTACGCGTCTGAGGGGGTGCTGTGGTGGCAGACTTTGTCGGCGACTGTATTCATATCTTC
Source organism: Iris pallida (assembly GCA_029216955.1). Classification (NCBI taxonomy): domain Eukaryota; kingdom Viridiplantae; phylum Streptophyta; class Magnoliopsida; order Asparagales; family Iridaceae; genus Iris; species Iris pallida. The sequence continues at coordinate 10,597,387 of JANAVB010016599.1, read as the reverse complement.
TATCCACAGTCTCTCCACTCATGACGATTACACTGTAAAGATGAACCCCAGCGTAGATCCGTAGTAGTTTTTAGTTTAGTATATATAATCACAAATGTAGTGCCCCGTCCCTACATCGTGCTCCATTCTTTGTCCACGGGGTGCGCGAGAAAGGAACATTGTCGCTATCGATTCGGTCGGGACCGATAGGTCGGGATTGATCGAATCGGTCGAACGAGAACGATTGAATTAAGATCCTTTTCTCGTTATGGAAAGGCTTCTTCGAAATTAAGTCCCATATTCAGTGGGTTACGCCTCAAGGATAGACTCTGCGGCTGAGTCGGGAGAGACCTCTCGTTGCTCTATTTTTTACGCCGCACTTGTATTGGTTTTGGCTTTAGTTTCTGAATGCGTTTTCGTGAATATTTTCGTGAATGATTTCATGTCTTGTTTTTCGAACTCACATTTACATATCGAACTCCTTGAATAATATAGTATTCTAATCAATTGCTTGTACAATTTCAGGTAATCGCATAGACGACGTCTAGCGCGACCAACCGGTTCCTCGCCTCAAGTAAGACTAAGGTGAGTGGTTGACCTCCTTCACCTCAACCCTATATCTCAAAGTCAAGAAATGAATCAATTATAAAGTTGTCACAATGATACCATAAAAATGTGCCTTAAATTACTCGTTAACGTAGCACGGTCATGGACAACTTGTATACAAGGGCGACTGTTTCTTCGGACGGTATTTCGGGGCCATGGGACCGATCCGGCCTAAGAAGAAACACGATAGCTATGCTGGATTGTACTACGGGTATTCGGTACTCCTTCAACGGGACTCGCTACCCGCGTTGAACGCGCACCGTCTAAACCAAGCTATGTCCAGAATAGTTTTCATGCCAATGACCTCCAAAATTATGTACTAGTTAAACTTATGTTATGCAATATAAAAGAGAAGAACACGGTAAGCTTTAAGTTGCACGGCACGCTATGCCGTGGGTAAGTTCTAGCGTAAATTCTTCTTATTTATGTTCCATCAAACTGCTTGCATAAAACTGACTAGGATGGCTTGAAAGATCACTACAACAAGTTGTATATTTTATCTAAATTCTTGAACCAAATGAGAGCATGGAAAATAATTAGTCACCCACCGGTACACGTTGATTGTACTGATCCTCGCTCTCCACAGGTGCTATAAATCAGGAAGAGCGTGCCACATGACTGAAGGCAACGCTCGTGTGTTTTGAAGCTTCGTCCGTGCGTGCAAAGCCTTGACTCAATCTCTTTTGAAGAATCCACAACTGTCCAAGCTGAGATGTCTCGACTCTCCCCTATCCCAGGTGTCTGCATTCTTTGGTTGTAAAGGAGAGTAATAAATATTTCAAATTTCATAAGAAGCTAAGTCTTATTCGATGTGCTTGCGTATACAGTCGTCCTACTGGTTCTTGTATCAAGCCTTAGTTGACCAATGGGTATGGGCTACGAAATCTCTATATTCTAGGTAAACATCTCTCCTATACTAGCATATATTCAATATCACTCTGTTACACTTTAATACTAGGTAAAAAGGATATGGGTGGTAGGTTGTAGTCATACTACTCAACTTATGAAGTCAACTAATGGAGTAATTGAGGAATATAACACGTATACTCGTATGAGTTATTTCCTAACCTCCCTAATCAGCACGAAAGAAGAAAAGATTTGCAGTGAAAGGAATCAAGCAGAAGGAAGTCAAGATAATCGGACGAGAGTTCGAGATTTGGAATTGAGGGAGGAAGTCAAGCTTGTGGATGAGATTCCTATATCCTAATCCTATATGCAGGTTCATATCGGTACAGTAGCTTAACCGATGTAACAACTCGACCTGCATGGGCCACCACAAAAATATGTAACGTTCCAGTCCTAAAATACGTAGGACTAGAAACGTATCATGTCAGCTGTCTACATACGAAGTATACTCCAATATATGGATATCTCGTATGTACACATAAGCTGTAAAATGTAGTAACCATGAAGCTAATCTCATCCACAAACCAACATATCATAAAATCAACTTATTAAAGTCATTTGTACAAACGTTGGGCGGAGACAAAGTCCACTTCCAACTATCTCAAAATAAAATGTACAAGAAGTAAATCGATAAAATATCAAACGAACCAAGCACAATTCTCTTCGAAGGAAGGGAGAAGATCACGGCCTTGGCTAGAACACCTGTAGTAAATCATGAAAGCATACACCTGGAGAGATAACCAGGTCCTCAGAGGGACGTAACAAGATACAGGAAGAACATGCCATGTAACTGCATAAGTAAAAAAATACTATAAACTACAACACAACAGGGTACCTAACCATCTATGTGATATGCACTTTGAGGACAATGTTCTACGAACCAGATTTGAGTTGCTAAAATCATGAAAAAATAATTAAAAATTCTAATTTATGTATATGAACACACATAAAATTCAGTTTCGAAAATAGGCACCAATAACTCATAGTTCCTTTACAATGGGGTTAATTTTGGCCCTACCGACACATGAATATTACGCATATATTTCATGAAACCTTTGTGGATGATTATACCTAACAAAAGCTATCAAAATATGGTTTCTACAAAATTAATAACATATTTTCTACAGAATTTTAGCAAAGGTTTTTAGAAGAAAAGATTTGGGTTCTTACCAAAGATCCTTGCTAGAAAGGGTGACGATGACTTCTCTTCACCAAAGCTCCAATCTTTTTCACTATCCTCGCTTGCTAATCCTCTCTTGGTGAGTATAGAAGAGTTGATAATGGCTATAGAGGATTGGATGGGGGAGATAGAGTTTTTAGGGTTTGTTTTGAGGGGTTTCGGGGATGTATGGTGGAGGAGATGAGTTTTTATGAAGGATGGAGAGATGTGCAATGGAGGAGATGATGTATAGATGCTATGGGGAGTTTGTTTCTGCCAAAATTATGGAATGGGAGAGGGGTTTTGGTTGGCCAAAGGTGAGGGAGAGAAAGATTAGGATTTGGTTAAGGTTTGGGATAAGTTGGTATATTTAAACATATCCTTAAATGAATTTTAAGCAATCTAGGATTTAAATCCTATTTAATTTGATGCATTCGGCCATGGGGGGGTTGCTTGGCCAAAATTAGCATGGTGGGGGTCTACTTGGCATGATTTGGTTGTTTGGTGAGTTGGCAAGTTGATTGGATTGAGGATTTAAAAAGGGATTTCCTAATATAGAACTATTTAATTCTATCTATATAATTACACTACAAAATCTGAATTAAATACAAATGAATATAATTATTAATATTTATTAATGCCCAATATGCCTATATAGGGTTGGGTTTAGCTTGGAAGTGGTTTGGGACGGTTTGGTGCAACCGGATCTCCTAAAAAGTCATAAAGGCTTTCTTAACTAATTAATTAAATAAAAATATAACTTGTGCCATAATTTGAATGGTTAACATGCAAGAGATTACAATATGACCATGGCATTCCTAACATGGCTAGCATACTAGTTAAAGCACCCGACTACGCTAGGCATGCCATACTTTCTAGTCGTCTTGCATATTCAAACTCAACCATAGCTATAGTCCTTTTATATAATATAAATAAGATAAAAATAAATTAGAATTAAATAAAATCCAAAAATAATTTAAATAATCCTTTAAATTATAAGGGGTTTTACATCCTACCCAACTTATGACAATTTCGTCCTCGAAATTAAAAATAATCATAATATCAAGAATTGCCAGATTTTGTACGGAGGGAGAGTAGGTACGTCAAATCTTAGCTCAATTTTTGAAAGGATGGAGGGGTGGCTGTCATAGGAATCCCAATTGACCTCATATTCTACAAGATGGGGTATGCTTCCTTCCAGACTCTACCCAACTTATAGAAGTTGGCCACCCGTAAAGATCGTCGTCATTACAAGACCTTGAGGAGGACAATTTCTAGGGAGGGCATAAGAATAATGGACACTTCTGACCGCAGTCTTGGATTCTAAGTGAGCCTCGATAACACCATAACGTTCTTGGTCAATAACAACTATAAGAAAGTTACTACAATCAAATATTGTCACTCTAGGGGTCATGCTTCTGACAAGCTGGTAGTGACCTCTTGTTGGAATATACTAAGGTGTGTCGGTTCAGAAGGATTCGTTCTACGTCTAACATGGAAAACTAAGAAGTGAGCTTGAAAACTTAGGGAAGAAGAATTTATGGCCAAGTGATGAGAATCGATGATAATTAAAGAACCCAAGCTATAGAATATGATTAGGGAAGTGTTTTGAAAACTCTAAGTCAAAACGACTAATATGTGTGGGCTGATGTTTGGTGTTATGTAGGAGGCATGCGCTTGCTTGTTAGAAGGCGTACGTCATAGGTGTGCATCTTGCATAGATCTTGAGTATTCAGTTTAGTTAAGGGAATGGATCGATATTTGCATGGGTGAAATCAAATAGGTCGAATTTGGGTCTCTATGGTTTGTTTTGAGGAAACAATGTGTCATACACGTGGTATAATTTTTAAATTGAGCACTGGAAAGTTCGTTTGCGTGGGACATCTATGTCATGTGAGTAGCATGACTAGTCTAGTTCATGAGTGTGAACTTTGTCGAAAGGAAAAGGCTAGCGTTGTGCTTCAATTATCAAAATCACGGTCGAGGGTATCACATGATACGAATATGGGTCGACGTTATAAACCATTGAATTATTAGTCTAAATGGAACCAATCATTTCCATCCATTTGTTAATTCCAAAATCTTATATTCCTTAGAGAGGCTTGCGATCTATTTGCCTCAAAAAAATTTGCTATTGATTTAAACAAAAATGATTTTATGATTGACTTGAAGAATTTAGGTTGCAATCTGTTACCGTAGTTATCTAAATGCACGAGCAAAAGGATATAAAATGCAAAATAAAAGATCGTTTCATAAATTCCATACAGACAGAAGAACGGTCATGATTGTAATCCCATTCTGAGAGGTAGAGTATAATAAGTTCAATGTTCTACCCAACTTATAGAAGTTGGTTAATCGGGAAAAGCACAGTAATAGGGCTTCTAAGAAGGTCAAATTTCAAGGAGGTATAAGAAGTATAAGGTATTTCCAATCATAGTCACAGACTCTATAGGAAGTCTAGGTATTATCTATTTAATATGGCCCATATATTAATTATGTTTGGTCAAGACAATATGAGAGGTCTTGGTCAAGTATATCCGGAAGCAAGTTGGTACCGAGAGATGCATAACATAGGCTATGAAGAGATGCAGTTACGAAATCTATGGAAGGAGAATTAGTGAGCCAAGAGGTGAGACCTACATAATAGGGGTGAGGGCCTATTTCATCAAGTTTGATTTTATAGTCCCAATATGGCGATGGGCTATGATGGGTTTAACTGAGTCTCAATAGCATAAAAACAGATTTTTTAATATAAAATTAGAAAGGAGAGAGAAGACATCAATACATCAAACAAAACTCAGATTTGTTCTTAAACACACAGTGAACTCAGGTTTGTTCTTAAACACCCGGAATTTCAGGAAATCAGTGAAAAGAAAGGGGAAAACAATTCATGAACCCCCTATGCAGTACACCAGTTGTATCAAAACACAAATTCAGACTTGACCTATCTCAGGTTGGGATTAAGCAGTGCAATGACAGGGAAAGTCAAGTAATGGCAGTCTAAAAACTCTAATTTGGTTTTCAAGAAAAGAAATTCCAATGACAGCTTATTCTCAGTCCATTTCAACCCATCTCAACTGAAATCCATTCACCTAAATGTCAACAACTAACCAGTGAACTAACAATGAATTTAAACATGGCAAATGACATTCAAAATTAGTTTTAAAAGAAACAAAATTAGGTTTTGAAAATAGGGAATGGTTTCAGTCAATACTCAGGTTTGTAACTTGGTAATCTCAGTTTTCAGGTAACTTGGTAATCTCAGTCTACTCTATAGGTTCGATCCCTATAATGGAGTTCGATTAAACATGAACTAAACCTATCAATCCTTCATTAGTTAACCAATATGTAGGTGAACTAAATAACCATCTAACATACATCTAACAGATAACAAAACAAATTAAAAAATAGAAAATCTATTTCAGCTCCTGAACAGGCATCAGTCTATTACACTTGAAATCAAAATCAAGAATCAACTTCAGTTAGAACAAGGCAATGCTCATGTGCTCTCAGGGAATTTCGAGTTCAAACATACCTACAGTTTCAGGTTTTGCCAATTAGAAAAAAAAACTCAGTGAACATCAATTTGAATCAAAACTCATTTCAATCACATGGCATCAATGCCTCAGTCCCTACGGGGAAAAATCGAGATTTCGACCCTAAAACATCACAAACCCACAAGTATCATGTACACTATCCCATAACATGTAGGTGAATCAAAATCCTACAATTCAAAGCATCTAACTGTTAATAAAAAAAATAATTCAAAATCAGAAATCAATTTTCAGTATTAACATTCAGAAAGTATCAGTGAAAACAGAGAATGATAGGGAATTCAAAATTTCGATCCCAAAACACATCAAAACGACAACCCAATGGTTGGTAATAGATGCTATACATGTGAGGACACTAGGGTGTGCATTCGTGTCCAAGAATTGGACACGAATCGTGTCCAAATAGCTGTACGAACACAGACACCCAACCGTGCATACGAAATCATCGTGTACGCGTGCACGCGTGTCCCGCGCGTGACACAGGCCACGTGGTGACACGTGGCCTTGCGTACATGTGCGCCAGGGGTAGGGCTACCCCTAGGACCGCCTGCACAGTGACCACGATGGGTGTCGTGTCCGTGTCAGCTGCGTATCAGTGCGCAAACTGTGCGCGCACAGCAGCCCGTGCGTGGCTCGTGCGACCAGTGCGGGGGCGATTGCGCCATGCACACTTCACGAGGTGCTTCCAAACTTTAGAAGCACGGTGACAGTCGTTGCCCCTAGGCTCATACCAAAAATCAGGACACGAAGTGTCCTGTGTCAAGAGAAAATGAGCCCGTGATGCAGGACACAGTGTACGTGTGTGCACGATGTGTCCAACCCAAAATTCTGACACAATAAGACACTAAAACACTAGGACACCCTCACAAACATTGATACACACATCAAGATCTACAGGTCCATCTAATTACATTTCAAAAATATGAAAATAAATTCCTATGTGGCATTTCTACAAACACCTAGTATGCCTATCATGATACGTGTCCGATACGGACACGAAATGGACACAAATTGTGCCCAAATTTTGGGGACAGCTAGGAAACCCTAAAACCTAACCTTATATACAAAAAATCAGGAAAAACTATGAGTTTAGATGATTTACCTATTGAGTATCAAAACTCAAGAAAAGCTTCAAAGAGAGGATTCCATATGGCAACTCCAAATCTCCAAATTGCATGCAAACTGAGGTGCTCCTCCAAAATCAGTATATAAACATAAATTAGATCCTATTTCAAAAGACTAGGACTAAAAAGGAGCTAAAATAAATTAATTAGGAATTTCTAAGGTTGGGGATTTACCTCCTTCTAAACTTGAGATCTATTTCCAAGAGAGGCTAACCCTAAATGAAGGAGGCATTAAATAGGGGTGGAAATCCCTAGGTTGGCTGCCATGGGTGGGTTTAATTTGATTTTGGGCCTAAGTCATGGGCCTATGGCTTAAACACTAGGCTTTTAAAATTGATAAATCATAAGTCATTGACTTAAGTCACTAGTCATGGACTAATTTCACTTAAGTAATCCTTCCTACCTTAAAACTAATTCCTAATGACTAAGAGTAGGTTGACTAGAGTTAGACTAGGGCCACCAACTAGGGTTAGTTCTAGGTTAGTCTACGAGTCTCAACTAATCATGACTAACATAACACATAGCCATATTTAATTAATATTAAAATCACACAAATTCCCATAAATCATAATAAATTTAAATAAATCCTAAAATGACCAAAATCTATAATGTACTAGTTATCATTCTAATCACATGGCTAGGCTCTAAGGTTACACTAGTCAAACACCAAAATCATAAGCCATAACTTAAAATAGTTTTAAATGATTAAAAATTGCCAAAAATCATATTATTATTTAAATATCATAATTAAATAAATTAAAATACAAAATTTCAAAATTATCCTCATTTTAGAAACTGGGTGTTACAAGTCTACCCACCTTAGAAAAATTTTGTCCTCGAAATTAAAATGGTAGTAGTCTTCTAGGTCAAACACCCCCACAATCAAAGTCTCAAACATACCGTCAGATAATCATATGCGTCTGTCCAAAATCATGATACTCAGAATCTTCGTCGTGCTAGTGAGAAAGGCTACGATAATCACAGAGTCCTCGACTAAGGCACATACCTCTAGAATCATGGTATTTAAAATTTTCGCATTGCCGCATGCTTGGCAGCAAAAACCTTAAATTCTCACACCCAAGAAATACGTCCTAAATCTGACTATATGTTCTCACTATGCCAGCTAAACACGACTGTCGAAGATTCTAGATTCCATAACTGGGTGACCTAGCCCATATCATTCATCTCAGAAGAAATCAAACATAACACAAGAACAACAGGACAAAATTGATAGATCAACAAGGAACAGGGAGAATCAAATTTTCAAGGCAGTTATAAGAGGCGATTGCAAAAATGAAATCAAAAGAAAAGAACCTGCAACTAGATCTCCAATGGCCTGAGCATTCTCGACTGTCCTGACGAAAGCTCGCTCCTGCTGGCCTCCCCTGGCCTACTGCTGATGCTGCATGTACCTCTGCTGCTGAGTCGGTAAGGGTAATCTCTTCTGCTGGCCTACCGGAGTCCTCGCTCCTGCTTCCTGGGCTGTCCATCTAGGAAACATGGGATACTCTCTTAACGGGTGATATGATGCTTCGCAAAGTAGGCACTTGCCTATCCTCATTCGACATTCGCCCCAATCGTGCCCTAGTTTTCTACAGGAAGGGAAACTGGTAATCTGCTGCTGTCTAGGGGTCTGCTGCGTCTGTAACGGTGGTCCCCTCGGCTGCCCTGTCGGAGCCCTAGCTCCTGCTCCTGGTGCTGCTCTCTGAACTACTCGTCCCGTGGTCAAGGTACACTCCCTCATCTGATGGTCTCCTGAACCACATACTAGGCACTTGTCCAGTCTTTTCCTGCACTCACCCCATCCATGCCCCGGCTTCTTACAGTAGGGACAACTGATCGCCTTCGGGTCCTGACCCCGATACTGATGCTGCACCTGCTGAACTCCCACTGGTGTCTGCGTCTGCTGAATCTGTATATGGGGCCTCTTGGCCTGGCCTTCGCTGCTGCTGGTACCGTGAGCGTCCCGTCCCCTCTTGAACAACTGTTGCCGCTGAGTTTCTTCTATCTGCTGGAAGAGAGAGAACAACCGTGCTACGTCCTCTGATCCTGATGGCGACTGCTGCTGAAGAACGTTCGGGACGACAGGAGAAAGTCTCGGAGTAGAAAGAGGTGCACTCCCATAAGCTGCAGATATCCCAGCCTGAGCTGGCATAACAGGAACTGCAGTCTCGGAGCCCTGCTGATCAGGACGAGGAGTGGTAGACCCCTCAGTGGTATCTCCCTGATCGAGACAATGAGATCGTGTCTCCATAATCATCCTGAAGACAGATCAAACAAGGAATCAATACTGAGATAGAAATGATATTTCAAGGGAGGACAGTTATTCAAGGAAGCAATCTTTAATAGGAATTTAGATGGCAGGAATCCAGTTAAGAGTTTTTTCTAATGTAATTGAGTACCTCAAAATAATCCTAATCCTACTGCAGGCTGTAGTGGTACTCTAGTTCGAATACCACTACACAAACTCGACCTGCATGGGCCACCACTAAAACCGTGTCATGACCCGCACCCACGGTGAGGGTACGAGATCGTAACAACGCCCAGCCTACGCCGCAGTGTCGGCGGTAGAACGCTGTCCTAGGTCAATCATCTAACAATGTAAAGGTACTTGTACAGTATATACACTCCGAATGGAGGTGACATAACAGAACAGTCTCAATCACATCTAAGGCAGATACCGAATAGTAAAGGTAGATAGAGAGATCAAAAGCACAATGTAATACAAATAAGAGGGAGAAAATCTAAGTGTCTAAGATAACAACTCAAGAACATCCAGCTCAATACAAGTCTCTAAATATAACAACATCTCAGAAGAACAACTGAAAATCAAATAACAAAGCTGAAAGAAAACTAAAGCCTAGCTATCTAGCCTAGACTCTGGGAGTAGCTTCCTGTACTGCAGCTGGATCCTCCAGAGGAAACAGGTCGCAGGTGTCGTCTAAGCCTGCTCCGTAATAGGTGGTACATAGGGCCTCCTCCTCAACCTTTGTAATATTTTTAACAGGTCCGGTCATGACAGGAGCGAGTACAGTACATCTCAACAGATCATAGCAGGTTAGAAAATATAATCATGCAGTAAAGTAAGATACATGAACTGAAGAAATACAATATGTAAACAGAGAGAAAAACTGTAATAGAAATATCTACTATACATAGAGAACTAATAGTGACTAGTGAGTCAGAGTAAAATATATGTGAATGGCATAGGAGATTCATGACTACAGCTAAGAGAGTGATTCATGACTACAGCTACTTGGATAATATTCACATGTCTATTTCCACTCCCCCATCCCCAATCGATACACAAAGATCTGTTCAAGTTATGTTAAGATTCGTAAAACTTCACATGGCTCATAAAATGAGTGATACGTGAAGGTGATTCATGATGGCTCTGTGAACATGAGAGTACATGTGTCACAAGCGATTCGTGAATCAAAGGAAGCATAGAGATTCGTGATGATTCGTGAAACGCACAAAACATGCAGTATTCGATGCTCCCGAGGGGGATAACATCTCATGAAAAGATCCATATAGTACCAATCCGTGTGACCAACGTGACAGTATCAAATAAAGTAATTTAAAGCAGAAAAATAATTCTAAACAGGATATAAAATGATCAAAGAATGTATTCGCCTGGTATCCTGAATATCCGAAGAGAATATACTGTCCGAGGAGTGGTGTCTGTCTCCTATAGAACAGTACAAGTCACAACAAGTCTAAAATGATAAAATGAAGCTCTACTATGCATTCTACATGAGTCTAGGTCAAACTAGGTCAAAGTCAACTCTTGGTCAACCCTGGTCAACCAAGAAGTCACACCTAGGTCAACTATGGTCAAACTAGGTCTAACAAGTCCAAACTAGTCTACACAAGACTAAACAAGTCTAATCTAGACTCTCTAGTCAAACAGACACACACAGGCCATAGGCTATATCATGCCTATAGGCCAACCCATAACACATGACTACATGACATCATCTATATCAAAATACTACACATATTGTTATGTTATATAATACAACATAGAAATACACTAGCATATAGGTTACCTATATACATATACATAGAAATAGGCACATTCACATTACATATATATATATATATATATATATATATATATATATAAGGAATGACTTTTCGTCCCCTTCCTTGCTTCGAGCGCTCCCGCTTGGGGGCTCCCTAAGCCCCCCCGCCCGTCCCGTTCCGGCAGCCACGGTCGTCGGCAGATGGCCCCCCTTTCCCCGTGGCCGGCCGACTGCCTTGCACTGTTTGGGTGCTCCGCATCCTCGTCTGACTCCCTCCCCGTCTCCTCCTCTCAGCCCAGTTCTCCTCACAGCTCCATTAGTCACCCCTCTCCTCCGGCCGGCGCCCCCGCGCCCTCCTCCTTCCCCTCTTTTGCTGGTTGGTCGTCGGAGACGTCGAACCCCCTGGTTGCGTCCGTCGCCGGCTTCCAGCCATGGATGGCGTGGAACGGTCTGTCTGCGGGTTCCCCGAGGCAGGCATCTTTTCCCCATTCAAATTTTGAATGGAGGACCTGTCCCATCGGTTTGGTACTCTGCCAACTGGGCTGGCCTTGGGAACCTCACTAGTGATGGCCAGGCACAGCCCTACTCTCCTGCGCTCTTGGAAGATCCCGCCCACGTGAAGGCCTTCGCTGGTCAGCTCCAGGCGCTCTCTCCCGCGCGCATGGGAGACCCGGCCCACGTGATGCCCTCACCTGTTGGTGGGGCTGCACAATTCGGTCAGCTCAAGGCTCTCCTTCCTGCGCTCTTAGGAGACAACGCCCACGTGCTAGCCTCTCCTGTTGGCGGGTATGCGCGAACCGATCAGCAGGGAATTCCTCTGTTCTCTTCTGCGCACGGAGGGGGTCCTACCCACGTGTTGACCGCTTCTTTGGGTGGGACTGCGCAATCTGTCCCGCTGGGACATCCCCTGATCTCATCTGCGCAGGTGACTGCGCATAGAGCTGCCTCTCTAGTGGGCCATCCCACTCTTGCGCAATCCGGTTCTACCCTTCTTCCCGCCAGCAACCCCCTGCGCAGTTCGAAGGATTTATCCACCCTCTTACCCTCATCCTCGGGGAGCGGTTTAGAGGGTGGCGTGGCCGGTCCCCCTCTCTCGGGACCCTCTTCAGTTCAAACTCTCTTCCCCTCCGCTCCCCAGCCGCCGTCATCTCACCATCCCTCGCCGCCTTTCCTCCACCCCCAGGCTTTCCCGGTTGTTCCCCCTCCACGCCCAGTCGTTTTTACTTTCGTCTCCGTCGTTAACCCGACGCACCATCCTCATCCTCTCGCCCTGCCGTCCTCTTCCGGAGGCGTCTCCCCTGCTCCCCTTGTGGCCCCGTCCAATGCAGGCACTCCTAGGGCCACGTCTCTCTCTGCCGGCTCGCCGGTGCTCCCCGCCGCTCCTGCAGTTGGGAGTACGCCCGCTGCCGCTCCCTCCGAGGTCGTAGCTGCCCCTGTGCCCCTCGGTTGCTCCGGACAACCATCTTACACAGCTTCTCTCCGTCCGGATTTATTCAACCAGAAGGGCCCTTTGATCCCTGACGTCTACCTTCGGGAGATCGAGTATCCGCAGGAATCCTCCACTCCCACCATCCTATTTTCCGAAGAAGAATTATCATCACTTTCATCATCATTCCCCCACACCTTCGTACTCAAATTTTCCTCAGGATGTCCCAAAATCGCCAGAGTGCGAGAAGTTATTGCCAGCTGGAATCTTTCAGCAGAATACCGCATCGCTCCCCTCGATCCCAGACATATGCTCCTCCACCTCTCTTCCGAGCCAGACCACAGGGCGGTGTGGTCCAAAGGCACTTGTCGGGTGGACGCCCACCAGATGAAGATCATCAAGTGGTCCCCCGAATTTAGCACTCATGAAGATTCAGCGAAGGTTGCAGTGTGGGTGACGCTGCCGAACCTACCCCTCATATGTTTCGTTCCTGCAGCTATTCGGCGCATTGCCAATTCATTCGGGACGTACGTCGCCACGTCCCCCGAAACCAGCAACCTCACAAAGGCCAACTACGCCAAAGTCTGCGTGGAACTCGATCTCTCCTCCGAACCCCCCAATTTCATCAATATCGAACTTGGCAATCGCACGCACACCCAACAGATCGTCTATGACAACCACATCTTGTACTGCAACCACTGCCATTTACGTGGTCACACCCCAAAACACTGTCATCGGCTGCACCCGGAATTCAAGAAGAAATCGGCCAGGACCAATCATTCCGCAATTGGAGAGAAGGCTCCACAGTCCCCCCTCTTACCACCACCGAACAAGCACATCAGATTTGATTCCAGTGCCGCCCATTCCGACATTAGCGGTAGCCTATACAAAACCGTCAGCCACTGTGAATCCAGAGCACTAACCCTCTTCAACAAGTTCGATGCGCTTGAATCAGAAGATGAAGGCACAACATCAGAGCCCACCGGTTCATTAGGGGATAACTCTATTAATGAGGAGGTCATTCCGGCATCTGCCTTGACCGTTTTTGATCCCAACCAGACAGCCACACCCTTGGAGGCCATTGTGGAGACCAACGATTCCAGTGCGGAAGAGCAACCCATCATATCCCCAGAACAAGTGCTAGAAGCATTAGCTATACTCGGACCAGACCAAGTCCAGAGAGGTATTCAGGTTCAAGCAGCAGGTTATTCGCTCCAGCAATCCCTGGCGCAGTCAGACAGCGCCAACGACGCCATAGTCTTCCCCCCGGAGGAGCCCATTCTGGACTCCGCCGGAGATCAGATCGACCACCCAGGTGATGCCGCTCCCGACACCCAAGCAAACACCACCAACATACCAATCTCGTCAAGAGCAGACAAGCCAACATCGAACAGGAACTCTGATAAGATGGGATCAGCAGAAACCCAAACCATCCTCACCAGATCCGCATCCAGACGGAACAAAAAACACCCTCCCCACTCTCATTAATGATCAACATCCTATCCGGAATGTTCAAGGTCTCGCCAACAAACCCACACTAAGGAGAGTTGCCAACCTCCGAAAGATCCACAAAATCGACATTCTCATTATTATCGAACCCAAAATTCCCCCAAAAAGATTAAAATCGATCCAGCTGCAACTCGGCCTCCCCAAGGCCATTGCCGGGAGTAGCGACATCTGGATCCTTGGAACGGAGGACGTCATCCTCGGAGTCATTCACGACTCCAAGCAGGACTTATCTTGCTGGGTAGAACACCCTCTCCTTTCTAAACGCATCATCCTCTCTGTGGTGCACGGCAACTGCGACATTGCAGAGCGGAAACAGCTTTGGATTGACCTTCTTGACATTGACACCAACCACAGCGTATCCCCGTGGCTTTGCATTGGGGACTTTAACGCGATCACCAGCAGAGAAGAAAAAATCGGAGGTCGCCCGCCGCCGCCTTCAGCCATGTTAGATTTCAACAACTTCATCTTCAATGCCCACCTATCCTCTCTCCATTCACCGGCAATACCTTCACCTGGTGCAACATGCAGGACGAAGATCGCCGCCAATACTCCCGCCTTGACAGGGCACTCACGAATGTCCATTAGGACGAATTGGGGATCACTACCAGCCTCTCCCACCTCAATACCTCAGAATCTGACCACGCGCCACTGTTGATTGAAATAAAAAACTCTGCCAGCCACGTCAAGAAGAACTTCCGATTCCTCAACTTTTGGACCGATCACCCTCAATTTTTGAACATTGTTCAGGAGGCGTGGAATCGGGTTGATGCTCCCGACCCCCTTGTCCGAGTTAGCAACAAGCTTAAAGAAACAAGGAAAGCCCTGACATCTTGGAGCAAACAAGCCTATGGGGACATTTTTCAAGCTGTGCGGACTGCCGAGGACGACGTCTCGCGGGCCGAGGCCAGATTCGCTTCGGACCGCTCTTCGACGGCTAGGATAGCCATGAACCTCACCAAAGCGATGCTCAAATTCAGGATCAGAATCGAGACCGATTTCTGGAAGCAAAAAGCCAGGTTGAAATAGGACAGCGAGGGAGATAAAAACTCCAAATATTTTCATGACTGTGACAAAGGTCGCAGAAGGCAGCTATCGATTCATCAAATCACCGACGAAAGGGGAAATATCATTTCGGATCATAAGAACATCCAAGCGGCCGCTGAGGAATTCTACTCCAAGTTATTTGCCAAAGAGACGGTCCACAAAGACAACTCCTTCCTGAATGTCATTCCACAACTCAACAGCGACACCGACAATGCTCAATTGGAGTCGCAACCCACCATGCAGGAGGTGACCGACGCGGTGTGGGCCCTGGATGCGAACAGTGCACCCGGCCCGGACGGATTTTCGGGAGTGTTCTTTCGCACCTGCTGGGATATTATCAAACAGGACATCACAAATGTGGCCATTGCATTTTTCGAGGGAGCCTCTTACCCCAAAGCCATCTCTAGCGCCAAGTTGATCCTTATTCCAAAAAATTCCAACCCCGAATCTTTCCGAGACTTCCGTCCCATAAGCCTTTGCACCTTCACAAACAAGATCATTTCCAAGATTATAGCAACCAGAATGGCCGGTTTGCTCCCCAAGATTATCTCCGAGGAGCAAAGCGGCTTTGTTCGAGGAAGAAACATCCAGGACAACATCATGCTAGCTCAAGAGTTAATCACATGCATGAAGTTTCCTACAAGAGGGGGTAACATCGCCATCAAACTCGACATGGAGAAAGCTGATGATCGCCTAGATTGGCAATTTATTATCTGGGTTTTCAGAGCTTTCGGATTCTCGAAAAACTGGACCAACACAGTTTGGAGATCCATTAGCAATTCCTGGTTCTCGACGGTTATTAACGGTCAGGCCGATGGGTTCTTCAAATCTACTCGTGGTGTTAGACAGGGCGACCCTCTCTCTTCCACTGTTTTCATCATCGCGGCCGACGCTTTGAGTAGAAACCTTAACAACATGATTAATACCCCCAACTTCCAGCACTATCATACCTCTAGCGGGTGCCCCTTTATCACCCACCTGGCCTTCGCCGACGATGTTCTCATATTTTCGTCTGGGGATATTGGAGCGGTGGAAGTGGTGCATCACACTCTGCAGAGATACTCAAGATGTTCTGGTCAGAAAATCAACACCGCCAAGAGCGTCATTTACGCCCACCACAACTTCAATCGAGAGTACGCTCTCGGTCTCTCCAATTTAACGTCCTTCAATGTTACCCATCCTCCCTTCAAATACCTGGGCTGCCCCCTTGTGTACGGGAAATCCAACTCGGGCATCTTCGAGGAGTTGATCTCTAGAATCAGGAAAAAACTCGCGGGGTGGCACAATGCCACGTTATCCCCAGGTGGCAAGATGATTCTTATCAACCATGTTCTCACTTCCATCCCAATCCACACCTTGGCCATGTGCTCCCCGCCCAAGAAGGTTCTAACCACGATCGAACAGATATTTTGCAACTTCTTTTGGGGGCAGGACAAAGGACAGGACAAGCATCACTGGGCAAGTTGGGAATCTATGGCGCGCCCTACCGAGGAAGGGGGCCTAGGCTTCACCAAACTCTCCCACATCGTTAAAGCCTTCTCGTTGAAACTGTGGTGGACTCTGCGGACAAGCAACAACTTATGGACCAGGTTTATGAAAGCCAGATACTTCAAGCACAGTCACCCAGCAGTCGCCATATCCAACTGCCGATCCTCTGCGGCGTGGCGTCGCATTCTCGATGGAAGGGCGTGCGCCGAACCCATTATGAGACTCCAATTGGGTGACGGTCAATCGGACCCTTTTCTGGAGAGATGGATTGGAGATAGCATGATCCCGAGTATCTCGGAGACCCCGCAAAACAGCAGGATTAGGGACCTGTAGGATCTCAGCTGTAACGACTGGAACTGGGATAAGATACGTGATTGGTCCGGTAACGATACTGTAGAGAGCATTCGCCGATGCGCAGTTAGAATCGGAACCGACGAGGATGATTGGCGGTGGTCGCTCGAGGCCTCGGGGGCATTCATAATGCGGTCGGCGCGACGCGCGGTTCGAGCCATCGGACTTCCGAATCCTGCCATTGCACACTACTGGCACTCCTGTATACCTAAGAAGTGGTCTGTACTGATGTGGAGAGTAATCAGGCAGAAACTGCCCACTGATGAGATCCTGAAGACCATGGGAATCCACTTAGCATCAGCCTGCAACTGTTGCGCTGATCATCAGATGGAGAATATTGACCACATCTTCCATCACGGGGAGCTGCCGGGTCACATATGGAGGACCCTTAACCAGATGTGCAGCATTGAGTCTGGCAGTGGGCGCTTCCACGATCTGGCAACCTCCTGGGGTTCTGCCTCCCACGGACACCAGATCGTCGCAGCGGCCGCCACGTGGGTCATTTGGAAGAATCGCAACAAGGCTAGATATGAAGGTACCCACTACACGGCCAACCAGCTCATCAAGGAAGTCTTCCGCCAATGTCGTAAAAGGAGCACTCGGTGTGCTCACAGCTCGAGGGCTTTCCGGTCCTCAGTCCTCCCCTAGATCGCGTTGATTTTCGGACCCCCGTCCTCTTTATTTTTGGTGGTATACTTGTATAGGCTTCAGCATTTTGCGCCTTGTATACTTGTTCAGGCTTCGGTATTCGAGCCTTTATTAATAAGAATGGGGGTCTTTTATCAAAATATATATATATATATATATATATATATATATATATATATATATATATATATATATATATATATATATATATATATACACTTTTTAATATTACAAAGGTTATAGTTATACTCATTAGGAATCATCACACATACATATATATAGACTTAAAACATATATACATATAGATATACCTATATAATATATTGTATACATACATTATACATCCAAATCCCTTAGTCACATACATCTATATATAATAGAGAGGGTCAGAAAAATAGAGAGTGAGTGAGTGAGTGAGTGAGAGAGGGGGCTGTCCATGTGTGACAGGAACCCTGGTGTGTGTGTGTGTGTGTGTGTGTGTGTGTGTTCATAAATGCTTGTGTGTGTGTAGGCTAGAGGGTTATGTGTACAGGAACATAGGGGTGAGCAGTGAGGAGTGTGGCAGGAAATCAGAACAGTGAGTGAGAAGGAGGAAAGTGTGTGTGTGTGTAACCATTGTGTCAAACTTAGGTGTCAATCCAAGCTAGGTGACAGTCCACATAGCATAAAAACAGATTTTTAATATAAAATTAGAAAGGAGAGAGAAGATATCAATACATCAAACAAAACTCAGATTTGTTCTTAAACACACAGTGAACTCAGGTTTGTTCTTAAACACCCTGAAGTTCAGGAAATCAGTGAAAAGAAAGGGGAAAACAATTCATGAACCCCCTATGCAGTACACCAGTTGTATCAAAACACAAATTCAGACTTGACCTATCTCAGGTTGGGATTAAGCAATGCAATGACAGGGAATGTCAAGTAATGGCAGTCTAAAAACTCTAATTTGGTTTTCAAGAAAAGAAATTCCAATGACAGCTTATTCTCAGTCCATTTCAACCCATCTCAACTGAAATCCATTCACCTAAATGTCAACAACTAACCAGTGAACTAACAATGAATTTAAACATGGCAAATGACATTCAAAATTAGTTTTAAAAGAAACAAAATTAGGTTTTGAAAACAGGGAATGGTTTCAGTCAATACTCAGGTTTGTAACTTGGTAATCTCAGTTTTCAGGTAACTTGGTAATCTCAGTCTACTCTATAGGTTCGATCCCTATAATGGAGTTCGATTAAACATGAACTAAACCTATCAATCCTTCATTAGTTAACCAATATGTAGGTGAACTAAATAACCATCTAACATACATCTAACAGATAACAAAACAAATTAAAAACAGAAAATCCATTTCAGCTCCTGAACAGGCATCAGTCTATTACACTTGAAATCAAAATCAAGAATCAACTTCAGTTAGAACAAGGCAATGCTCATGTGCTCTCAGGGAATTTCGAGTTCAAACATACCCACAGTTTCAGGTTTTGCCAATTAGGGAAAAAAAAACTCAGTGAACATCAATTTGAATCAAAACTCATTTCAGTCACATGGCATCAATGCCTTAGTCCCTACGGGGAAAAATCGAGATTTCGACCCTAAAACATCACAAACCCACAAGTATCATGTACACTATCCCATAACATGTAGGTGAATCAAAATCCTACAATTCAAAGCATCTAACTGTTAATAAAAGAAAACAATTCAAAATCAGAAATCAATTTTCAGTATTAACATTCAGAAAGTATCAGTGAAAACAGAGAATGATAGGGGATTCGAAATTTCGATCCCAAAACACATCAAAACGACAACCCAATGGTTGGTAATAGATGCTATACATGTGAGGACACTAGGGTGTGCATTCGTGTCCAAGAATTGGACACGAATCGTGTCCAAATAGCTGCACGAACACAGACACCCAACCGTGCACACGAAATCATCGTGCACGCGTGTCCCGCGCGTGACACATGCCACGTGGTGATACGTGGCCTTGCGTACACGTGCGCCAGGGGTAGGGCTACCCCTAGGACCGCCTGCACAGTGACCACGATACGTGTCGTGTCCGTGTTAGCTGTGTATCAGTGCGCAAACTGTGTGCGCACAGCAGCCCGCGCGTGGCTCGTGCGACCAGTGCGAGGGCGATTGCGCCACGCACACTTCACGAGGTGCTCCCAAACTTTGGGAGCACGGTGACATTCGTTGCCCCTAGGCTCATACCAAAAATCAGGACACGAAGTGTCCTGTGTCGAGAGAAAATGAGCCCGTATGCAGGACACAGTGTACGTGTGTGCACGGCGTGTCCAACCCAAAATTCTGACACAATAAGACACTAAAACACTAGGACACCCTCACAAATATTGATACACACATCAAGATCTACAGGTCCATCTAATTATATTTCAAAAATATGAAAATAAATTCCTATGTGGCATTTCTACAAACACCTAGTATGCCTATCATGATTCGTGTCCGATACGGACACAAAATGGACACAAATTGTGCCCAAATTTTGGGGACAGCTAGGAAACCCTAAAACCTAACCTTATATGCAAAGAAATTAGGAAAAACTATGAGTTTAGATGATTTACCTATTGAGTATCAAAACTCAAAAAAAGCTTCAAAGAGAGGATTCCATATGGCAACTCCAAATCTCTAAATTGCATGCAAACTGAGATGCTCCTCCAAAATCAGTATATAAACATAAATTAGATCCTATTGCAAAAGACTATGACTAAAAAGGAGCTAAAATGAATTAATTAGTAATTTCTATGGTTGGGGATTTACCTCCTTCTAAACTTGAGATCTATTTCCAAGAGAGGCTAACCCTAAATGAAGGGGGCATTAAATAGGGGTGAGAATCCCTAGGTTGGCTGTCATGGGTGGGTTTAATTTAGTTTTGGGCCTAAGTCATGGGCCTATGGCTTAAACACTAGGCTTTTAAAATTGATAAATCATAAGTCATTGACTTAAGTCACTAGTCATGGACTAATTTCACTTAAGTAATCCTTCCTACCTTAAAACTAATTCCTAATGACTAAGAGTAGGTTGACTAGAGTTAGACTAGGGCCACCAACTAGGGTTAGTTCTAGGTTAGTCTACAAGTCTCAACTAGTCATGACTAACATAACACATAGCCATATTTAATTAATATTAAAATCACACAAATTCCCATAAATCATAATAAATTTAAATAAATCCTAAAATGACCAAAATACCCTCTAGGCTATAATGTACTAGTTATCATCCTAATCACATGGCTAGGCTCTAAGGTTACACTAGTCAAACACCAAAATCATAAGCCATAACTTAAAATAGTTTTAAATGATTAAAAATTACCAAAAATCATATTATCATTTAAATATCATAATTAAATAAATTAAAATACAAAATTTCAAAATTATCCTCATTTTAGAAACTGGATGTTACATTGAGCCTAAGATTTAGCCTTAATGGAGTCGCGTGTTTGGGGCACTGTTTCTGGCATCAGTTTTCATGTAGTAGTTTGACACAAAGTTTTCAGGAATTTATGAGTCAGTTGTATGTTGAAAAGAGAAGGCAAATTGGATGATGTTGTGTAGCACAGTCACATAGATTTGGGGTACGATCACGTTGTTGCAACATAAATCGTCTTGCAGTATACGTCTTGGAATTGATCCTAAGGCAAGATTAGAAAGACCACTAAAAGAACAAGTTGCACTTACTAAAATAATGTATTAATTTTATATGGGTGGATGAGACGCCCCCCACTAGTATGGTTGTGTACTGACACCCGACCATTTGTCATGCGCATGTTCAGGTACTTGCTTGTTCGTGACAGAGCTCACTTGAACGTGCTGAGACATGGAGTTTCTTGGCATTTTGAGACGTGCGGCCGCATTGGATTCATTACCTATAAGGGATATAATGTATGAAAATCGTCTAAAGCATCCGCAAGTTGTAAGCCTTCAGGCATGATATTATTGTAATTGAGAGGGAGCAAGAGTGAATTGTATTGTGAGGAAGAATGAGTTGAGTATTTGTAATCTGGCTTCGAGCCACTTGTAATTTTGCTGCTTATCAATAGAAATTATGATTTTGTTTGAGAACTTGTGTTTCCTTTGTTATTCAATGCTTCTTCTTCGAAACATGTGCGCGATGACCCCGTCACTTACCATATTGAATCGATCGCTATCGTATTGCTTTATGCGGGCACAACCTAGGCTCGTGCGGCATCATGTCCAAGAGAGGACGATCTTGGAACCATGGCGTGACATCTTGTAGAGGCGGTAGATGTCTCATTGAACCCTAAAAGAACATCAATCAAGAGAATCCCCTTAGCCACCTCTTTATAAGGGACTAAGAAACCATAGCTTAAACTCGAAGCTAGCCAAATGATTTGGGCCCTTGATATTGATCACAAACTTATCTAAAATCCAGCCAAATATGTTGTATACGCCACGAACCCGAATTTGATTCACCAATCGATATGTTGCGGGTATACCATCGGTATACTGAGTAAGCACTAAATTTCGTGTATACTAGGTTGTGGAAAACATAGTAGACCGGTTGACCCAGAGTCGATATACTAGTTGTGTTGTTTTGAGCAAACAACACCTAGTCGTCGATAGCATCGTCGTATTTAATGCTCTACACTCCTCGTCTCCGTCTCTTATATGTTGGATACCCAAAAAAATTCCATCCAGTCTGATGGCTTCATGTCTCCTCAATCAGACTCTATGTTTTGTCGCCCCACGATAGAGTTTTTGCTTTCTACCATTTGACCTTGCATCCTCCAAGTTGCTCTACATCTCCTGACTCTCCAATTGGTCGACTACCATGTCGACACTTACTGCCGTGCGTAGCTTCTCCATAATAAATGAGATCTCACTGAGATTAATGACTTGCAAGACCAAAGTCTCTTATCACCAGTCTTACCTTGAGTCTATATTGTGTGCTCCTGATTTTCATCTTCTACCAAAACATGCTCATGTTTTGAATAGCTTTTTCACCCTTGATTGGTTCAGCCAAGCAAACGGTGTGGTTCCCTAGCAGTTCAAGCTCTCAAACTTGCCCACGCTCATGTCCTATGTGAAAGCTCCCAAAAAATAGGAATCCTTGAGCAGAATGAGTCTATGCACATTGTCGAAGGCTTACAGCTCCACCTAAACTATATAATACAGATGTATTTGTCGTATCTTGAGATGGTTGCAATCCTTGGTCTTCTTTTCCAATTTGAAATGTTAAAATTGATGTGCTCCAATAAGTTTCGACATCCCACTCAGCACCAAATATAGATTTGTACATAAAACAACTCTCTCGTGGAGATCAACCAACTGTCAAGGAACCGACAGTCTAATCTCAAGAATCGATACAACCTTATTTATGGTCCTCCCTCCCCCAATAAAATGAATCTTTCCACAATTCTTCTTGAAAACTCTTCCTAGCAAGCCTCATTAGATCAATAACCCCTATTGAACACCTCCCATAATCCAATGTATTCAATCCACCATACACCTTAGTGGCTTGAATCTGTACATGTCACGGCATATAACTCTTCGAGCTAGTAGATGGGAACCCTTCGTAACCATCCATTCCATTCCCCGAACCTACTACGGAAGTTATCATCGTCCAACCTTTAGACTGATAGCATCTTGAACCGCAAACTCGGTATATGTAGAACCCCCGTGAGGAGAAGCTTATTCCCTAACTTTGTTATTAGGTGCACGTCACCGATGCTCACTCCATTATCCTTATATCGCTGATCTTCACATGTCTAAAATTGTCACTCTGATTACTTCGCAAAGACCCTCCTTTATGTAGTAGCTTAGTAAGACGTCCTCATGTCCAAGAGTCATGGTCATGACTACAAGGGTCCAACCCTCAGTTTTTGGGATGATGAGATCTCGTATAGCTATGAGATCCTCCTGATTGTCCGTCTTGCCTTTCATTTTCTTATTTTTGATCTAGCTTCTTGTAGTCTCATTTATAATGACTCATCCCTCCAGAATGATGGCAATTGTCCTTGTGATCCACCCTCGCAGGATCCCAAGAACTCCATCATGTTTTTATCTGTGTCTTGAGCATTTCTTTTCTTTCGGAAGCGACCAGAATGGACTCTAATTCTAACAATCCATTTTTCTTACGTCGGATCTCCTCTTTGAACCTACTGCTTTTTACTAACTCCATTATAAGAACTCCTCCAGGACAGAGTTATTCATCGATACCACCAATTTCTCCTAACTGTCTATCGGAGAATTAAAGAGCAGGGTCTAAATCTCATCAATAATCATCATTTTTATTGCATACAACTGATTGAAGACCCTTGAACCTCTTTCAGATGTTATGCAAGTAAGGCACCCTCTGTGTACTTAGAGTTGGAGAATGAGGAATGCCCTGTTCCTAATTGTCTTTTACTCGTACAAAGAATACAACTTCTCTCATAGAGCCTTCAACGAGCTCTCCATGGAAACATGGTGAAACATCAAGCTGCCCAATAATTGAAGGATGAATCCAACGGTCTTCTGATCGACACTCTTCTAGTCGTCAGTAGACTTGTCCTTTGGCTTGGCTTCGTCGCCCTTCAATGGACCATGCAAGTCCATGCAATATAGTAGATCCTCAATCCTTGGGTTTCAGATAATTTTCCATATGAGGGTAATCATACACTAGTTGATCTTCTCTTATCTATTATCGTAAATTTGTCCTCTCGAACCACGAGCTCTGATCAACACCACTTGTTAGGGTCCAAAGGTATGCGCAACGGATATAGAAGGTCGACCAGAAACCCACACAAAATAAAGTAACGAATCAAGAACCTGTTAGGCGAGATCCAAACACATATCAACAAGCAATATGTGGTGGCTACGACCATTCAAACAAATACTAATTTTTTTTACAAGTTTACTCAACTCCTTTGTCCCAGGAGACGATCCCTTACAACTTCTTAAAAGGAAATAAAAATTACAATGTGATCGCAAAAAATTTCGACCCTGACTAAAATCTCCACATAGCAAAGGAAATAATCCCACTCTGAGTCAGATTGTGTAGAATATGGAAATATTGAACTTGATGCTTAGATAGCACTTCACGTTGGATTTTCTAATTGGTACTTGGTCTTTCGATCCCACGACTTGGGTAAAAGTAAAAGTTTTCTATGTTGTCACATAGACTATCGACTTGTTGTCATAGTCTATATGTTCCTACGATTTCAATACACGATTATACGAGTTAAATGCAGGTTATAGCAATGCACGCTTTCACGGTTTTAAAGGCTTATTATATAGAGTATGACACAGTTTGTGGCACACGATGGAACGTGATTTGTTCAAGTTAAGCATGAGGGTTATCAAGTAGTCATTCCTGATTGAATCTGAAAGGTATGGAACCACGAAAAGTTCTTAGGACCGTTTGTCGTCGAGGCAGTCCCTCTCTTGGGAGATGCATAGGGATGAAAATACTAAAAAGAGTAATGATTGTGTAGGATGGTAAGTTGAGACGAGTCCTGCATGGTCGTTGGATAACTTGAATACAAAGTCCTAACCTGGGGCCATAGGACCGATCTCGCCTATGAGAAAATGTGCTATCCATGCTAGATTGTACCGCACAGGTGATTCAATTTCTTTAGTGGGGCTCGCTACCTACACTGCAAGGCTATAAGTCTATGAATAACTTGTCATGCTAGTGACCTTTCATTTAGAGTGAGTCAGTGCGCTTACGGCGATCTGCGTGTATGTCATAGATTGAGTCAAGAAGTGAATGCACGACACGCAACGTAGCTATTAAGCCAAAGACTTTGCTTCAGCAGAGACGTGTGCTTCGACACGACATGTGGTACTATGGTTAGTAGTTTGACATCGAGTCATTATGTTATAACATGTGTTGTTTCGATGAATAGGAAGGTCAAAAGGTTAGTATGGGTAAGTTTATACTATATTGTGAGGCACGACCACGATGTTATTACACAAATAGGTTTTCTGGCATGGTCTCGATGTTGCAACACGAATGTAGTTTCATAGTATTATGCCATGAAACTAATCCTAAGGCAAGATTAGAAATACAACTAAAATCCTAGTACGCACTCACTAAATGAACATGTTGGTATTGTACGGGTAGGCGAGTGGTCTTCCCACCAATGCATTCAATGTACTGATATTCCCACAGTTTTGTGTGCTCAGGTAGCAACTCGTTCGGTGTGGAGCTCGCTTGGACGCGTCGAAGCATGGAGTTACTTGGCGTTTCGAGGCGTACGACTGCGTTGAAGTCTTCACCTATACGGAACATAATGTATGGACATCGCCTTCTTCAAGTTGTAAGCCTAAGGGCATGATTCTTTTGTATTGAGAGATGAGAGAGAGAGCTTAGTGATTGTACTCAGGAAGAAAGTGAGCTTGAGCGATTATAATCTTGGCTTCGTGCCTTTGCAATTATGTGAATATCAATAAAGAGTTTTCATTTTGTATACATTTGTGTTGGTTAAACTTTTTCGCTTTGGGACTCTAGGTGATGACTCTGTCGTTTAGCCGCTCAGTCGATTATTTTGGTATTTGCCTTATGCGAACACAACTTAGACTCGAGCGGCATCACGCCCTAGCGAGGACGATCAGTTCTGTAAAATCGGGACGTAACATATTCTTTGCAAATTGTAACAAGTGAGGAGTTTGTTCTTCAAAGCAAGCAATACTAATAACTTGCCTTTTAATAGAACCCAAGATCTCCAAATAAGATAAGCTGGAGACCACAAAGTGTAGTGCCCCACCCTGCTTAGTTCAACAAGATGAATCAAAGGACAAAATGCGTTTGAACCTGGCTATGCTGTGACTTGTTCGGAGTCCCGCTCGGTCGAGGCAAGTCCTTGTTCGGGTGGGTGACTTTGATGAACTCGTATCTGCTTTGTCTGCACACTTAATAAAATGATGTTACGTGGTTGTTTGATTTGAAGTAACTTGTTGCATGGTAATAAAGGAGTTGAACCCACATAGTTAAGGGAATAATTCCATCTGGTAGTCGATTTGTATAGAACATAAAAATGTTAAACTTGTTGCTAGGTAGTATATCACCTCGTGTTTTCAAATTGGCACTTGTCCTATCGATTTCATGGCTTGTATGTAGGATTTCTTATGTTGTCACATAGATTATCTACTTATTGTCATAGTCTATACGCTCAAATGGTTTCGATGCATGTCATATAAAGTATAACAATGTTTGGAGTACTTTGTGGAACACAGTTTGTTCAAATGAGACAGGAGGACTATCAAATAGTCATTCCTGAGTTGAGATATGAATATGAGTTAATTCAGTTTAGCAGGAAGGCTATCCAGTAACCGTTACTGGATTCAGAGGTGTAACATGGAAAGTTCTCGGGATCGTAGGTCGCCGAGGCAGTCCCTAGTTTGGAAGATACTTTGAGATGAAAAGCTTGAGAAGAACAAAGGTTTGAGTCATATTGTCAGTTAGGCCATGCATTTACGTTGAGCCTAGATGTTCTCATAGGTACGTGGTCATGAACAACTTGTGCAGTAAGTTGTACTTCCTCGAACGAATCGCCAAGCACCGGTATCATATCGACAAAGGAGGAAGAGAGATAGATGAGCTGGTTAAAGCATCAGGTGATTCAGAATTTTTAGTATGGCTAGCTACCTTGCTACGAAAGGAGCTCCATCCACTTAGCTGTGTCTAAAGATGACATGTTGCCAATGACCTTCATATAGATTGAGTCAGCGTGCTAGCGGTAATCCGAGTACATGTCGTTAGTTGAGTCGGGAGATGGATGCACGACACACAACAAAATTATTGGACCTAAAATTTGGCTTCTACAGAGACGCGTTACGACGCAATATGTTGAGTGTATAGTTCGATAGGCCGACACTAGATCTTTATGTTGTAACTGTATTGTTGTGTTAAAACAAGGAAGGCCGGAAGGTAAGTATGGATAAGTTCATTATATGGCGTGGTACGGTTATGATTTTACAACACAAACATGTTTTCTAGTATATACCATGAAACTGATCCTAATGCAAAATTGAAAAGACTACTAAAATCATAGTGCGCAGTCACTAAAATAGAATTATAATATTTCAAAGATGGAACCAAAGTTGGACTAGTTATTAGATTATCAAAGTTGGCTAGTTGTTAAATTATCAAAATTAGACTTCAAAAACACATATATAAAATTATTATTTTAAAAAATATACATATTTTTAATTATAAAATATGCATAGAATCTACGATATTTATATAATTGTATAAATCTTATTCGGATTTTGATTTTAGACCGAATTTGAAATCAACAACCGAATAAAAAATTCTAATTTTTTTTTAGAACCGAATCCAACCCAAATTTCTTTTCAAACCGATTTGGTTCGATTTCTGGTCCAAAACTAATTAATGTTCACCCCTAGACAATATAGCATTTTAACAACTCGGTCAAGTCTATTTAAAACTCCTTGGTAGACGAGAAAAATTCCATTCCATGTTTTCTAAGCATGACAAGTTTTCTAGCTAAAGCTTGGATACACTCACACTTTGCTGCATTGGCGGAAGAGCAAACATCTATGAAGGAATTTGTCCATAAAGCCCTCTAGATTCTAGCTTTCTGAGGCCAAGCAAAATGAAGGGTCTAGATTAAAATGAACGGTGATACAACAAAATTGAACAGTCTATTACCATGTCAAACAAATATTTACAAAACTCACAGGGTGGTGAGAAACTGTAATGTTGAGAACCAAGATGGAGCTTCGAAAGCATCAAAGTTGTTCATATCCCATCGACAAAGTTTATGGCATTATCACTCGGTTTTGTACCAGAACCGAACAGAAATCCTTTTTTTGGTTTAGTGGACTAGGGGGGCAGAAACTCGGATTGCAGGGGGAGTGATGTCCCCCTCCAAATTTTGATTCCCACCACCTCTAAAAAAGGCAGTAGAAGAAGAGGGAACTAGCCAGTGGCCGGAGAGGTCAACGTAGCCGGTGTCGGCAAAGATGCAGTGGAAGGAGAATGAGCTGAATCCGGAACCATTGAGGGTGGTCACGGCAGAGGCGATCGGAAAAGCAGAGGAAGTGGCCGGGGGGTGCGGCGAAGGAAGGAGGGAGATGGTGTGTGAAGTGAAGTGATGGATAGGATTGTAGTTTCTGTCATTTGTTTTGTAGTTTGTCATGGTGTGGGAAGTGAAGTGATGGATAGGATTGTAGTTTCTGTCATTTGTTTTGTAGTGAAGTGATGAATTTTTTTTTTGAAGGGAGATGAATTGGTAGAGTCCGCAGCTGCTATGCCAAATGTTCTACTGGAACAACCGAAATTGATCAACCCACCCACAAATTCGTTTATTTCATACAATTAAAATGATCAGCCAGGAGGACCCCACACAAAACTGCGTCCCAATACAACTTTTAACTTTTTGTAATTTCGGCGCACAAGGGTAACTTTGTTCTTCACAGGAACACCAAATAATGAGTTGACACATTTATTTCTGCATTAAAAAAACTTCTGGTTTATGTTGTCGTGCCGACGGGAGCTTCAAGTCACATCTCTGACGCCATTGAATATATTTCATACCTCTGAGTGCTACAAATTCTGGTGCAAAAAACATTCATCTCCCCTTCATAGAAGAAGTCTTCTAACATCAGTGAAGTTTGATGCTAGAGCAGAAAGGAATTTACCTGTAAAATAGAAAGAAATCCAATCATTGATGATAAAGACCTACATGATTAGAATACAGGCTTAAATTTTACCTCCCAATCTTCCACCAAATACGCGATGATCAGCAGACAATTTCAAGCTCATCTTTGTAACAACTGAAGGTCGTTCAATTCCTGAAACAGTGCATCGAATCAATGTATATGGTTGCATGGTTTCATAGAAAACTGATTGCCAATCTGAGAAAATGGAACCATACCATCACTGCCGATTACAGGTTCAACAACCTTGTTTCCTCGACCAACAGCAAGAATACAAGCCTGCAACAGTAATTTCAGAAAGATTATTCAACAGATTGAAATGGCACGTACTGATAATACAGAAGACACATGATCAATATGCACCACATACATGAAGAATGTATAGACAATTGATATTCACCAAAATCTGAATCCAAGTGTGTAAGTTTTAAGTAATGCAAGATTGTTCCCAACTCCCTAGGATTGAGAAGTGAGCCCAATTGAATCCATGATACTAGAAATTTGGGATGTGGACAGTACAGCTAAGCCATTGCCCAACCTACACAATTTAGGTTTTGCTTATATCCTAATCATGCATAGTTCAATTGTTTGAGGTTCTATAGACAAGTAATATAGCTCTCTATCCTTGCCACTGTCGAAAGACTGAAAGCACCATATTGAGATTGGGGAATCTTTTGACAAATCAACGAGCTGTCATTAACTCGCATGCTTAATTTGAAACAAAAATACCACGAAATTTTAGAGACCTGCCTATGAACCGTCCAGGTTGCACTCTATTCACGGCCAATGAGTTTTAAAAGATTGCAAAGTGTTTGACATCGAAGAGAGTTCTGAGATGATACAACTTGTTCAAGAAACTAGACTTCCAGGGCTGGGTTTCTACTGTACACAAATTTTCATAGTTCATCCGACTTCTAGGACTGAATTGCGCAGCAGATTAGTATTGGTGCGTATGATGCCAACATAAGGGGCTCCTAATCTGAGTCGGTGTCCTGAATTTTGTAGGCTTGGGATTCTTTTCAAATTGAGACCATAGATGGAGGTTGCTCGATCCAAATAGGATTTGCCAAATTCTACAAAAGAATAGGACTATGGATCAAGGTTCGCAATATCAATATCAGAATAACTATCAGACCTTTCCTATGAGTATCAGATTATCGGCATTATCGACAGTTTCAGTTACGATATTGGATTTTTTTTTCCGTATCTGAAAACAAAACAACTAGTAATAAATTATTAAAATTTTAGGATCGTCGGGGCACATGTAGCTCGACGTCTTGCCCTCGCTGAAATGTGGATCTCAACGCGCAAAATATTTTATACATTTAGGCATAATTTTAACTATTTTTTGTGTTTTTTCTTAGTTTTGAAAGTAAATAAAATAGTAGTCATCTTTGTGATTGGTTTAAGTGTGATAGATAAGTTTCCTTCTTTTACATGTTTTTACATCCGTAATATGCTTTTACATTATTGTTGATTTGTCCTTTTCTTTCAATTTTCTTTGTCGAATTGACTGGAAAAGAGACCCAACGCTGGTATCAGTATCGGTTGGTATCAGATCGGGACATGCTAAATCGTATCGACATCGGCCGTATCATATAGTTATCGGTCGATACCGCAAACTATGCTACAGATACGTCTGCCCAGTTATGGATTGAAGATGAGACAAGTGTAATGTCCCGCTCCAGGCGGTGCATTATGCTGGTTTGTTGGTTCGAAGGCTTGGTTGGACTTAGGTTCATGCGAAGATATTGATTCAAAGATCCTTGTGTTCAGTATTTTGCATCACTCTTAGCAGAGGCGTAGTGTTGGCTTCTTGATTTATTTTTTATGTTTAAATTTGTGTTGTGCGAGGTATCGCAAGATTTGAGCAGTAATGCAGGCTTGCTTAACTCGGTCGAATTTGGATGGTTTATGGAGCTTGGCTTGTGCGTATGGTTACACCGATTAAGAAGTTCGTGGATTACATTAAATCATCCGTCTGAGGCATGGTTTGGTATCTGCTTCGAGCAAGATAGACGTTCTTCATATTGGATGGTTTCCATGATCCTTCGCTCCTTTACCTTCACTCTTAATGAATTGATTTTGTATGTCTAATCATTTATGCTTGAGTTGCATCCTAATAGAATGAACCAAGATAATAGATTAATAGGATTCCTGCTATATATATATATATATATCACCGGAATTATATTGTTGTTATGTTGTAAATACGAAGCATTGTATTGTTATGTATCTAGTGGTATATCGTATTGTTTATGATAGGGAAGAAGAATGGTAAGGATGGGGCTCGATGCCACAATATGGTATTGATGTATGGCATGATGCTACGGTAAGGTTTGGATGTGTATGACATGGTGTTACGATAAGATATAGATGCATGGTGCGGTACCATGGAAGGACATGGTGCCACAACATGTTTCGGACCAACAGGTCGCCAATCGGAACATAAAATGGAAGCATGATATAGCGAGTATGATCGATTGTATGAGTAGAGATGTATGATGTTTTATTCAGATTTATGTACCATGTATATGTTTTATAGTTGATTAACTGTGCACGCATATTGCATGGTCATGGACAACTTGTGCACAAGGTTATGCTTTCCTCGATCGGTTTCTGGAGGCCACCGGAACCGATTCGGCCTAAGAAAAAATTATGTAGAACGTGCATCATACAGACGGTATTATGAGACTTGTAGTGGGACTTGTTGTCCGACTGGAAAAGCGCGTCACAATACGGGACATCTCGGGACCTTTGGTGGGTCTAGCTACCTGCACGCGAAGGATGGTCATCTTACCAGGAGAATAGTTCAATATGACTTGTGGTGTCAGTGACCTTCATATAGTTAGGCTGCATGCTAATCTCATGCTTGCAGGCTTAACTAGTTGGTCGCGAGGACGAATTCACACACATGTTCATATATTTTATGAAAGCTAATGAATGTCTTGTGCAGGGACACAAATCCTCACACGTTTATGTGTTATGTTTTATATCATTGAAATGACAGAGAAGGATGGTCAGTAATGGGTAAGATTTACTATATTGAATGACACCTTCATACTTATTGACACAATGTTTGCTATGCCATGAAATTGATCCTAAGACAAGATTAAAAAGTCCATGTATATTTGCATGCACTCACTCAATTTATTGTGTTGGTTCTGGTTGAGTTGATTAAAGGTCACTCACCAGTACACAGCAATGTACTGACCCCAAACCCTCCGGTGTGAAGCTGTTTGGACGTATTGAGGCATTGGAGCTAGGTCGATGCTTGATGGTATTTGGCTGGAGATGCTACTTTTGTTTATAGAGGACATAATTTATGGAATATCATTGTATTGTATAGTTTTTTAGTTGTAAGCCTTGTGTCAAGATTCAATGTATCGAGAGAGAGTGTTTGTAATCGAGTTGTTCCTTGGCCTAGCGCCGTTGAAATTCCTATGTAAATTTTCAATATAGAGAATCATGTTTCATATATCTTGGGTCTATTGACTCTTCTGTTTATTTCCACTACAAAGACTTGTATTTTGCGATGTTCTATCGACTGTGTTTCGTTCTCCACCTTATACAAGCACAAATTCAGGCTTGTACGACATCGCGTCCACTGGCAACTTTCGGTCATGCGAAATCAGGACGTGACATGGTATGAGAGCACGACACTACTTCCTTGGACCTGAATTGATTCTCTTTGACTTTGAGTTGCTTCTGCGATCGAAATCTTTCGACCCTCTCAATGTTCTACTGAGTGTTTCATACAATAAGTCTATGTACATTATAATTTCTGATATGGATATTTTATTGATTAGTGATGACCTCAGAGGGCGCAATGTACTCTTTGAGCTGTTTGTGCGTGTTGAAATAGGAATAAGCTAGAATTCGTTAAGTTGAATGTTGGATAAGCAATACTGTATTAGTAGAGGTATTGCAGTCAATTGAGAGCATTGTTGTTGCGAGTATTGAAGAAAGTGTGTCCGGAGTGGCGTTGATTTGGATGTGTTATGTTTGTTGTCGTTGGAACCACTGTAGTTGTCCGGAATGGACGTTGGCTTAGTGTGTAGAGTATGTATGTTTCTATGCAGAATAGCTAGATCTCTGAGTGGTGTATCAGGTAACCCTAGAGGTGATGTTGGATATTGGTAATATTTGGTATCGATGAGTCTATTAGTTTGGATGGGTAATGAGAGGTCTCAGTTCAGAGCTATACGAGGTTGAGGCAATATCGGAATGTATCTTGTTGGATTGGTTTGGGTGAGCAAGAATGATTTGTTTAAGATTTGCATTGAATAAGAATAAGGGATTGTGAAGTGAATGGCTTGGCTGAGAATCGATATGGATAGTGTATTGAACTGTAGTTTGAATCGATCAGATTGAATTGTGAGTTAAGTGCGAAAACTCGGTAGTGCGATGGAAAGTTTGTTTGGAGGACATAAGAATGGTTCTAAGTATGGAGGAATTCTATTGCTCGATGAACTGAAATAACCTATAACCGATTTAATATTAAGTATGGATAAGTTGATCTTGTATCAAATATGAGAGATCATTTTGTTGAAACAAGTTTAATGATAGTGAATGGATGTTTTCTGCTTATACATAAACGAATTGATGATATTGAGGTATATCGAAAATTGACAGATGTTGACTCGGGATTATTCTTTGGATGAACGATGATAGTGTGCATGTTGAATCGTCGATGTATGTTGTCTTTATGGATTTTAGCTTATGGATTGTTGATGAATTGAATGAGA
This sequence comes from Iris pallida, assembly GCA_029216955.1. Taxonomy (NCBI): domain Eukaryota; kingdom Viridiplantae; phylum Streptophyta; class Magnoliopsida; order Asparagales; family Iridaceae; genus Iris; species Iris pallida. Next base: position 10,563,172 of record JANAVB010016599.1, on the reverse strand, counting down.
CATTAAAGTTTCTTATAACTGGAATATATGATCATGAGTATGGCATGAATGAATATTAGTTTGACGGTGCTTGGTGGATGTTTGAAATTTTTGGTGATCGATGAAATCGATTCGGAGTGAAGAACTCGATGGATTATAGAAATTTTGTGTCGACCTATAACTTGGATGAAATGAATATGTAAGATTGGTATGATTGGTGACTGTGAGAATTGTCTTGACTTGTGGATTTAATTTGGAAGTGATATTGATTATACAAAGCAAATTGGATGTATAGCGATTTGAGTACGAATTGGATGGGAATTGGAATAAGAAACGAGTTAGGATTGGTGAATCGGTGATTGAGATTTATAACTTGTGATTTGGTGATTGAAATTTATGACTTGGGAATGGTGGAATGTATGATTGAGGACTAGGATGATAAGCAAGGTTCTAAACGGCGGTAGGTGGATGCGCGACGAAGAGAGTCCGTCCATCGCATAGGCCGCCTAGGCGGTTGATACATTGCGAACAGTTTTTTTTACTATTTTACCTCTGTTTTTTGTATAATATGCATATTTTAAGGGCGTTTCATGCATAACTAAGTTGTAAAACGAAGATTTATGAAGTTTTAGTTTTGTAAAAGTGAATCATAGCCCCATAATACTTGCAAAACCTTTTGGCCAAAACATCTTGTTAGGTATTGCTCCGCCTAGACACTCGCCTACGCCGCCAAACCTCGGTTGGCCACCTACTCCACCGCCTACAGCAAAGGCGTCGCGAACGGAGACCGCTTACCGCCTAGGCATCGCCCACTATTTAGAACACTGATTATAAGTGTTGTTTGGATTGATGTCGTCGATCATGAATTTGTCGAGGATGATTGTTGGATGAATTGACCCTAGGTGAAAACTTTGCTAGATAGACTTGGACCTTCGAATTTTAATGATGCTCATGTTAACGAGTTGGTCTGAGTTGATTTTCTAGATGTTTCGAGATAGAAGTGTCCTAAGTTTGGGTAGAATTTTCTTAGATCGCTAAGGTTTAACCCTAGGATTGGGCTGAGTGTAGTGGTTCCTGGTTGTCCGATGGGGCTGGAGATGAGACATCGATGTTTGAGTGGGGCTTGTGAGTTGATAGCCTAGTGGTTAGGCAAACGTCCCAATGTTGAGGGCTAGGGATAGGTAGGATGACTTTGAGAAGAGTTGCGTAGATAGATTGCGTTAGAGTAGAGCTCAGATAGCGAGATTGAGAGATAAGCCTAGAACGTAATTTGGTTCTTGAAAATTTTGATGGATTGCTTACGGTTGGAAGGACGAGGTTGTGTATGGAATTATTCAGATGGATTTTTTTATTGTGGGAATGTCTTAGTTGATGATACTCAAGTGGAGGTGATGTATACGATTTTTCTTGATAGTTGGATATGATTCAAAATCGTGGACTTGGAAGAATGATTGATAATAGTGTGATGCATGGAATTGGTTTGGCTTGGATGTGAAATGATCTTTGGAGAAGTAACATGGTATTGTGCAGTTGTTGGAATACTTGGGATAGCGAATAATACGTATTATCATATGGAATTGTTTGAAGGATTGAGTTTTGGCTAATGGAATAAATTGGATTTTGATAGTTCAAGATTTCTTGTTTGAACAGTTTATAGATGAGATGGATGTATGTTCTGATATGGTTGCGAGATAGCTATGCATCAAGATTTGGGAAGAGTACGGTTGATGTACGCATAAAGTGAATCAGATTTGGCTTGTTGTTTTCTGGATCGAGAAAATTCTTAGGAGATGAACGTGGAACTTAAATGCAGTCAAGTTTGGCTATTGATTGATGATTGAATTGGATCTTTTGAGAACAGTTGATAAGTAATTTTGGTCGATGATTGAGGTGCGACGCTTGGTATTTGAATGGAGATATCAATATGGTTTCAGATTATATTCCTTTGATTCATAATAGAATGTAATATAGTGCTCGAGTATATTTGCTAGTTATGTCTACCGCAGTAAGCTTGAGAAGTGTTCTTTTGTGCAATGCATACAGTGGACAGTGGCAGAGGATATTAGTTGAGCTTCGAAAATGCATGGATTTGAGTTATGTGGTATAAGTCGTTCGATGGATTTAGCTAAGGCATGAGTGAGATTGTATCATAGTTTTAAAATGCGAAAGGCGCACCAAGGCACAAAGGTTCCTGGAGCCTGAGGCGCTAGGCGCAATGTTCAAGGCGCGCCTTTTGAAAGCTAGGCGCACTTTTTTCTTTATATGTAAAAAATATCTACATTTAAAAACTTAGGGTCCGTTTGGATATACTTTCTGAATTTTTTTTCTGAAAACAGTTTTCTGAAAGTAAGTTATAAAGTTACTTTCTTAGTATAGAGATTTTGAGTTTGCGTTTGGTTATTTCCATTTGAAAATAATTTTAAAACACAAAAGTTATAAAATGTGTTTGGCAAAACTTTTTAAAAATTTATAGTTATATTAAAAAAAAATTATAGTTATATTAAAAAAAAAATTCAACTGTGTCCAATTTTTCAATTGTGTTCGCAGTAGTCATCTCGACTCGATCGATTCCCAAATCGGGGTGTCCATCCTCTGCACGAGGCGGCTCACCGCTCGCCGACGTCCACGATGGCTCCATCTCCACCGCCAAAGTGTCTCACCACTCGCCGACGCCCTCGTGTTTATAGTCCGCGACGGGCGGCTCATCGTCGGGATCCGGAGGAGGGAATGTCGCGGCGAGCGTCGCGGGACCCGCCTCGACCACGGCCACTCGATGGGTCGTCCTCGAACACGGCCGCGGCCTCATCTCACCTTCACGCGAGGTGACTCCGGCCGCTCAAACAGTGGGTCTCAGTCTTAAAGGCGCGGGCGAGGCAGGCATGGGCGCCGACGTTCAGATCTGAGCACCCCCTTGATGAACCCCCAAATCTGGCCCGCCGCCCTCACCGGAGTCGCGCCTCGAGTGGGAACCACTCAGATCCGGCCTGCCACTCTGTGCCGCTTCGACCACAGTGCACCGCCGCGTCTAGAGTCGAAGTCGAACTCAAGGACGCAGGAGGTGAAGGAGGAGGAGGAGCAGGCGCCGTTGTGAGATCTTCCTCAGCGGAGGACTTCGCCTTGTCGATTTTTTTTATCTTCGTCTTGTCTTTTCTTTTCTTTTTGCTGAAAAGAAGGGAAGAGAGCAACACGTGATGCTGAGGGAAAAAGAGTTGGGAAAACAAGTTTTCTTTCTTTTCCCAAAACAGGTTTTAAACAATAGTTTTGGGAATTGTTTTTTGAAAACAACTTTTTGAGTTGAGGAAACCAAACGGCTGTTCAGTCGACTTTAATGTTTAAACTCAAAAAAAAGAGTTTAAATGACTAACCAAACAGCGCCTTAGCTACATAGAAGTCCAAATTCCTTGAAAATATCACTAATTATAGGCACAAAATTATTCTTTATATATATATATATATATATATATATATATAACAATCTAAAAGCCCATTAGATATAAATAACCCAAACTATATACATATAATATACAAACCACAAATATATCAGCCTTTAAATATAGAAGTACATTCTAATTTAGAAAACAATCTAAAACTCACAATAATATTAATGACAATAATTTCTATACTTTCAATAAAGCCCATAAACTATATAACATGTATATAGAAGGTTGGAATATATATATATATATATATATATATATATATATATATATATAACTTTACGCCTAGGTGCGCCTTGTTGAGTGCCTAGAGCCTGCGCCTTTCTACACTAGGCGCGCGCTTTTTTAAGGTGATGCGCCTGGCTTGTTCCTAGGCGGTCCCTGCGCATCGCTGCGCCTTGCGCCTAGGCGTGCTTTTTAATTCAATGGATTGTATTGATTGAGAAAGAATGTAAAGTTGTTATGGAGTAAACTTTTAAGTTATGCAAGACATTCGAGTTGGATAAGAGGAAGATGCTTCGTGGAATTTACTGAGTCATATGTTTGAGTATTTGGTATAGCTATGGATTGGAAGAGTATGTGTGGTCATGAGTAACGGAAGTTGTTACATGTGAGTTCGTTGTGTGGAAGAAATTGTGCAAGTACTGAACGTGGATGGAAGGTGTTTCGTGATTGCCTCGGTATTGATCTCCATGTTTGGGTCCCATTCAGTCGCAGAGTCAACATGGTAGTTTGAATCAAAGAGTCAGTAAAAAAGTTCATTATTGATCGGTTTATACAAATGGATGAGTGTATACTTGTAAGTTTCGATGACTAAACTTTTTATGAGTGATGTATTATGTAATGCTCCGTTCCACGCGACGCATTATTCTGGTTTGTTGGCTTGAAGGCCCGGTTGAACTTAGGTTAATGCAGAAGTATTGATTCAGAGATCATTGTGTTCAGTGTTTTGCCTCGCTCTTGGCGGAGGTGTAGTGTTGGCCTCTTGGTTTGTTTCTGACGTTTGGATTTGCGTTGTGCGAAATATCGCAAGATTTGAGCGGTAGTGCAGACTTGCTTAACTCGATCGAATTTGGATGGTTTATGGAGCTTGGCTCGTACATATGGTTACACCAATTAAGAAGTTCGTGCATCACATCAAATCGTATATCTGACGCATGGTTAGTTATCTGCTTTGTCAATGCAAATAGACGTTCTTCATAGTGGATGGTTTCGCTGATCCTTCGCTTATTTACCTCCACTCTTAATGAATTGATATTGTATATCAAGTCCTTTATTCTTGAGTTTGTTGCATGCTAATAAAAATAAACCAAGATAAAGAGATTAATAGGATTGCTACTAGATACATATATCACCGAGAATAGTGTTTTTATGTTGTAAATGCAAAGCATAGTATTGTTATGTATCTAGATCGTATTGTTTATGACAGGGAAGAAGAATGGTAAGGATGGGACTCGATGTCACGGTATGGTATTAATGTATGGCATGGTGCCACGGTCAGGTTTGGATGTGTACAGTATAGTGCCACGGTAAGATATGGATATGGTGCAGTACCACGAAATGACATGGTAACACGATATGTTTGGGACCTACGGATCGCCAATCGGAACATAGAACAAAAGTATGATTTCGCGAGTATGACCGTTGTATGAGTAGAGATGTGTGATATTCTATTCAGATTTACGTACCATGCATATATTTTATAGTTGATAAACTATTCACGCATATTGTATGGTTATGAACAACTTGTGCACAAGATTATGCTTTTCTCGATCACTTTTCGGGGGCCATCGGAACCGATTCAGTCTAGTAAAAAATTATGTATAACATGCTTCATTCACGGGATATTGCGGGACCAGTAGTGGAACTTGCTACCCGACTGGAAGGGGACGTCGCAATACAGGATATCTCAGGACCTTCAATAGGGCTAACTATATGCACATGAAGAATCGTCGTCTTATCAGGAGAATAGTTCAATATGGCTTGTGGTGCCAGTGACCTTCATATAGCTATGTTGCATTCTAATGTCATTTGCTTGCAGGCTTAACTAGTTAGTCGCGAGGACGAATTCACACACATGTTCATTTATTTTATAAAGGCTAACGAATGTCTTGTGCAGGGATATTTCCTCACACGTTTATTCATTATATTTTATATTATTTAAATGACATGGAAAGATGGTAAGTAAAGGTTAAGGTTTACTATATTGAATGACACATTCACGCTTATTGACAAAAATGTTTGCAATGCCATAAAATTGATCCTAAGGCAAGATTAGAAAGACCACATACATCTATTTGAACTCAATTTATTGTGTTGGTTTTTGGTTGAGTTGGCTAGAGGCCAATTACCAGTCGGCACTGTACTGACCTCCAACCCCCCAAGTGCGGAGCTACTTGGACGTGCTAAGACGTTAGAGGTCAATCGGTGCTTGATGATGTTCGGCTAGATATGCTAGTTTTGTTTATAGAGGACATACTGTATGGAAAAGTATTCTATTATATAGTTATTGAGTTGTAAGCCTTGAGGCATGATTTAATGAATCGAGAGAGAGAGAGTGTGTGTATGTGTGTGTGTTTGTAGTCGAATTGTTCCTTAGCCTAGCTCCGTTGAAGTTATGCCGTAAATTATCAATAAAGAGAATCATGTTTTATATATCTTGGCCTATTGACTCTTCTGTTTATTTCCGCTGCAAAGACTAGTATTTTGATATGTTCTATTGACTGTGTTTCGTTCTTCACCTTGTACAAGCGCAAATTCAGACTTGTACGATATCACGACCAGTGGCAACTTTCGGTCCTGCGAGATCGGAACGTGACACAAGTGACGAAGAACTGTGAATACCATTAGAGAAGATAGCATCAACATTGACTTATTGTTTTCTAGGGATGTAATCGGATCGAATTCGGATCTTTGAGGTTGGAACCTCCAACTCTACCTCCACCAAAAAATATTTGCATCTGGATCCGCTCGGAGGATAAATATTACCTTTACCTCCAACTCTAAGGGTCCGTTTGGTAAACCGTATTTGGAGGTGGAATTTGAATTTTTATGGATTTGGAGACAAATCCATGGAATCCTATGTTTGGTTGGAGATGGATTTGGATATGGAAAGTATGACAAAATTCAAAACTTGGATTTGGTTGGATTTTGGAGGAAAAAAATAATTATTCTTTAATAATTTCGTTAAAATATTTATTATTTAATAATTTTGTTAAAAATTAGTTAATCTTTAATAATTTCGTTAAAAATATTTATTCTTTAATAATTTCGTTAAAAATTAGTTAATTAATAAAAAACTAACTATTTTATTAGTATTATTAATTAATAAAAAAATAGTATTATTAATTAAAAAATTAGTTAATTTTGTTATAATCATAATTAATAATTTATTAGCATTATTATAATATTAATTAATAATATTTTATTATTTAGTTAATAATCATAATTTACTAGTATTATTATTATATTATTATTATATTAATTAATAATTTATTAGTATTATTATAATATTAATTAATAATCATATCCTATGTTTAGTATTATTAATTAAAAAATTAGTTAATTAATTAATTTTGTTATAATCATATTAATAATTTATTAGTATTATTATAATATTAATTAATAATTTGTTAATAACTATTTTGTTATAATCTTAATTAATAATATTTTAATCACAATTAGAATCATATTTTATAATAATTTAATTAATAATTTACTAATCATAATAATATTAATTTATAATTACTATTTCTAAAATATTTAATTTATAGTTAATTAATCGTTAATTATTAATTACTAATCAATAAATATAATTTATAATTATTAATCGTTAATAAAAATTATTGACTGTTAATTATTAATTATACATCGTAAATTATAATTTATAGTTATTAATTATTAATTATTAATCGTTAATTATTAATTATTAATATTTAATTATTAATCGTTATTTATCTAAAAATTAACTAATCATTAATTATTAATTTTATAATTAATAATAACTAATCGTCAATTATTAATTACTAATCGTTAATTACTAATCGTTAATTATTAATTTTATAAATAATAATAACTATAATTAATTATAATTAATTAATAGCTTAATTATTGATCATGACTATAATTTAATTATTAATCATAAAACCAAATCCTATGTTTGGTTGGAGTTGGATTTGGAGTTGGATTTGAATAGTAAAATCCATTATTTGGATTTGGAGGATTTCCAAATCCAAATCCAAATAGTAAAATCTGGTTACCAAACAAGCCCTAAATGGAGGTCCACGTTCCCACCTCCGACACCAGCTCCGTTCGCCTCCAACTAAATACATTACAATCTTTAGTTAAACTAATAAAAATACAATGGAGATTGTTCTCTTCAACATAGACTAAAATCAATTAGTAAAATTCTAAAAGTATATATATATATATATATATATATATATATATATATATATATATAAATTCTAATAGTATATATCCATCTTCAACAATGAGATATATATATATATATATATATATATATATATATATATATATATAAGAGTGTGTGTGTGCGTGTATATATAGGCGGAGTCAAAAATGACTTTGCCTCCAACTCCGATTCGAAGGTTGAAATTTGCCTACATATCCATCTTCGTCTCTACTAAGTTTGTCTCGAAATCCGCTCGAAGTAGGGTACAGCGAGTCAAAGCTCCGTGGAAGCCGATTCTACTTACATCCCTATAATTGACTTACATCGAGAATCAACATTAAGCCCTTATGTCTTTGTGCTAGTTCTGGATGAATTTACTGAACATGTTTAGGAGGATCCATGGAGTATGAAGTTTGATAAAGAGTAGAGAAATTTTTTATGCTAAAATAAATGTGTGGAGAGAAACTATGGAATCAAAGAATTTTAAAATTACTAGGATGAAACAAGGTTCTAAACGGTAGTAGACGGGTACGTGGCAGAGAGGGTCCGTCTATTGTCTAGGCGCCGCCTAGACGTTTGATACATTTTGGACATTTTTACTACTTTACCACTGTTTTTTGCATAATATCCATATTTTAAGGGTACTTTATAATCGTGTGATACCATTGAAGTTCAAAGGAAAATTCAACAAAACAACTATAAGACGGGCCATGTTTATGGATCAGTGTGTTTGGGCAATTAAGAAACATGTCTAGAAAATTAGAGTTGTTGAAATGAGAATGTTAAGATAGATTAATGGCATGACATTAAAAGATGGAAAATAAATGAGTGTATTCATGAAAAATTAGAGTTGGACATGTGCAACATAGAACAATAGACGCACAAGGAAGAATAAGATAGTAGTTGAATGGAAGAAAAGGATTCAAACAAACCACCCAAATTTTTTGGAAAGCCTTTATTATTGTGATGTCATATCTATAAAATCTGTATTCACACCCCTTGTCTGTAGTGGTAGGTGTGTTGTGGGGAGATGTGTAGAAAATCATATAAATAAGAATTAATGTGTGTAAAGAGGATCGAACTTGAGACCTCTAACGATATACAGTTACCAATTAAGCCACCATTCACTTTGGAAAATTTAACAAGTGGTTGGGGTGTGTGTGTGTGTGTGTGTGTGTGTGTGTGTGTGTGTGTGTGTGTGTGTGTATAGTAGAGAGAGACCTGTGGTGGGTTTATGATCGCACAAAAATGGTCCACTGGAAACATCCCAAGATTTGAAATGCTACAGAAAACATAAAAAGAATAAGTATCATTAACAAAAGAAGATGGATTACAAACAATTTGTTTGTGTACCACCTGAAAGTTCCACCTTGAAATTGATTAGGTGCAAGCCTACCAGCTCGTGCTTTCTCAGCCAATTCTTTGACCTGAAAATATTAAATATATAGCAGCAACAAGTTAATGAGATTTAAAAAAATCTCCACGAAGAGTATGGCAAAAGATAGAGCAATATTCTCAAGCATAAATGTTACATTGCATCGTCATCATCAATCGTCAACATTACACAAGCCTTCTCCCATCAGAATGGGGTTGGCTGTGGAGCACAAGATAGCCTTTATAATGAATGGATAATATTTATGACCAACAATGTCAATCTTCAGTAATGGCGACAAATTCCTAGCCAAGGCAAATATGACCAAAAGAGGACCTATAGATAAAATCTAGCAGCCAGTTGGTAGACCTAAAGGGCTTTTGTGATGCCGGTGAGCTCATGTAACAAAAGCGCATGCACCCACCACGTTCCTCTAGAACCAAAAAAAGTCTAAATGAAGAGTTAACCTTATACACTTTGCTATTTGGAATTGCACTCATTTATAAGACATTAAGCCAGAGAGGTACAAGGAAAGACATTGTCAGTAAATGTTAGTTCGCATAATAACATATTGTAGTTTATTCGATGGCCACAAAATAAGATCTCCCAAACTTACTCGTTCAGCACTAAATAGCTTACCAGTTTAATAAGTGGGAAACATTTTCAATTTCACATCATGCAAAACAAAGCCCAGTGCAAAGCATGTGTATTCATGCATTCTAAGAACAGATTTTCATAATAGAATAAATGAAATAAAATTGTAAAAACAAAAGGCCAGCTTGTCTTTTTTAACATATCTAGACACTATTTTCAGGTGAGCATAAAGACTTTAGTTTATATTCGTTACTTAGCAGTTAAGAACAGAACTGGCAGAAAATCATCTGTGCAGGGATACCTCAGAGGAAATTGCTGATATGGTCTTCTGATCAGCATTCCTTATGATCGGCGTCATCAGGCCCTGTCAAATATCTCCACAATTCATTTATACCAGTATGCTACATACCACTTTCAGGAAGCAATTTGAACTATAAATACCTTTTCAGTAGCAACAGCAATTGAAATGTCAACAGAGTCACAAAGAGACGATTCATCCTTCTCATCATCCCAATAAGCTGTCCATTCATGCAATATATGCAAGTCATCAGATTTACAATTGCAAAAACAGACACCACCTAGGAAGGAAGTCTATCCACTGATAGTATAATGCTATCCGAAAGCATAATATAAGAGTAAATATTGGAATATAACCATCAGGTGAGAAGGCTAAGGAGGATTGCATGGTTAACTACAGCAAACCTTGTTACATTTCTCAAAAATCAAATGCGTTACAGTCGTCTTTGCATAGATATATGTTCAGAAGTAATGAATATTTGTGAGGTCAAACTATCAAGGCATTGCCAAAAAGGGAAAAATGAGGAAAAGCATTCCTACATCAAAGATCAGAGGCAGATCATTAGTGACACAAGCAAGTAGAAGAATGTTACAACATGAAGAACCCCTCTAAACATTTTTCCAGTTTCATTTTTCCATAAAAGGACAAAAAGCTGGTCCTGAAGTTAAGACTGGATAGAAGAAATTTTAGGAGGAGCTAATCTAAGTTACATTGAAGCGGACACTTTCATTGTTTATATAGAAACTAATTCTTAGACTACAACTTAATTATATTAAGTAAGTCATGCTTCTAAAATTTGACAGATAGATAAACTGAAAAACACAACACAAAAATTATTGCTTTATATATATTGTAAGATGGAATAATTGGATAGCTCTCATTGAGTAAAGAGGTTACATATATATAGGAGAAGACTAGCATTTTTCTTATTTTCCATCCAATGTGGGACTAAATAACTAATACTCAACATCCTTCCTCAAGCTGGAGCATATATCCCAATCATGTCCAGCTTGTTACAAAGAAACTAAACACAAGGGCCTAAAAGAGACTTCGTAAATATATTAGCTATCTGATCACCCGTCCTCACGTTGTGAAATATTATCGTTCCCTTCTGATACTCGTCACAAACAAAGTGGATGTCCATCTCAATATGCTTCTTCCTTTCATGGAATACGGGATTGATGGCAATATAGATAGCAGACTGGTTATGACACCACATATCTGCTGCTTCAGATCCTACTTCTTCTCTCATCTCCTGTAGAAGATGTTGCAGATATAACACCTATATTGTACCATGAGCAACAACTCGGTATTCTGCTTCTGAACTGGATCATGAAACGACACTCTGCTTCTTGCTCTTCCACGACACCAAGCTCCCGCCAATAAATATTGAAAAGCCAGATGTGGACCTTTTATATGTAAGACTTGCACCTCAGTCAGCATCTGTAAAGCACTCAAGATTAGTATGTCCTTAATTCTCCATCCGAATTCATGTTTCCGAATTTTCAGCTAGACAGTGCAAGATCCTGGGAACTGTCTGTCAATGTGGAACTCGTGAAAAAGTCATGAATCTACTCGCAACACTTACAGCAAAAAAAATGTCTAGACGAGTCATGACTGCCAAGTAGTTGAGTTTTCCAACCACTCGACGATACTGATCAGGATTGGTCATCAGTATCCCTTCATCGAGAAGTAACTTTACTCCTGGATCCATAAGGTTGCTCCCTTAGCTTACTTCATTCATGCTTCAGTGAGGATGTCAAGCACATTTTCAGTGAGACATCACAATGTTGTGCTTCCCTCTCGTAACTTTTTAGATGTCAATTTTTTTGAAGCCGATAATTATTGCACTTATTTCTATCCTTTCAATTTTCTAATCAACAAATAGAGATCTTATGTAGTGCCCCATCCCGCTCAGGTCAACCGGACGAATCGAAAGCAACGGCATTTGGACTTGGCTATGCAACGGCTTGCTCGAAGTCCCGCTCGGCCGAGGCAACTCCTTGCTCAGGTCGGTGACTTCAATGAACTTGTCTCAACTTTGCTTTCACACTAATAAATGAAAGTTTTCACATACACTGAATAGGCTTGTTAATGAAAGAGATGAACCCACACAACTAAGGGAATAAATGTCAACTTGTTTCTTAAATATCTCTCCATGAAGTTGTTTCAAAATTAGCACGGGATCATTCGACCGCACGATTGAGTTAAGTCGAATTCTGCCACAGGCTATCGACTTGATGTCATAGCAGACATGTTTGCACGTTCCCACAGTCTCAAAGCTCGCCATATAGAGCATGACTTGGTTCATAGTGTTGCACGGATCACGGTTGGTTCAAGTTGAGTATGCAGGAGCGCTATAAAATAGTCGTTTTTGAGTTTGAATCAAAGTTATGGAAAACATGCAAATACTCGGGAGTGTAGGTCGTCGAGGCAGTCCCTGGTGAAGGGAGGTACGGTATGGAATGAAAGATGAAGAATGGTTCAAAAGCATGTTGAGTTGAGTCGAGTCTTGTATTGTCATTGAACAACTTGTGCACAAGGTATTGGTTTTTCGAACGATCTCCGGGTCGCCGGGTTCGTGTCGGCCTAGGAGAAATTGCAGGTTGCGGGCCTTCAGTGGACGTGCAGTTGACCACTGAGAGCGAGCCACTAATACGAGTATTTCGGACCCTTCGGAGGAGACCATACTGCTCACACGAAATATTTTCGTCTTACATTTAGTCCAAGATGGCTGGTGGTACCAGTGACCATGGTTCGCAGTACCAGTATCGGACCATTCCTATGAGTATCGGTAGTATCGACGGTTTCGGATCGAAGTATCAGATTTTTTGGTATCGAAAATCAAATAATTATTAATAAATTATTAACATTTAAAATATATATTTTATACATTTAGGCATAATTTTTAAGTAAGTGTTATTTCTGTTTTGAAATTAAATGAAATATTAGTCACCCTTACCGAATGGTTTACATGCAATAGATCAATTTTTTTCTTTTATATGCTTTTACAACCTTATTATGCTTCAAATTCTTGTTGATTTGTCTTTTTCCTTCAATTTTTTTGCCAAATTAATCGGAAAAGAGACCCCTAATGTCCGTATCGGTCAGTATCGGGTATCGGTCGGTATCCGATCGGGACATGGCAAACCGTTTCGGTATCGGCAGTATCGGATCGATATCGGCCGATACTTTAAACTATGCCAGTGACTTTCACATAGTTTGAGTCGGCTTGATAGCGGCGATCCACGTGCATGCCTTAGATTGAGTCAAGAAGTGTATGCACGTCACGAATAAGTCAAGAAATGTATGCACCGCACAATTAGTCAAGATATATGTACATGGTATGCAACACGAGTATGGAGCGTAAGATTTGGCTATAGAAGAAACACGCACTTCGGCAAGAGATGTGGTGTCCTGTTTTGAGTCGTTAACACTAAGTTCACAAGTCTATAATTAAGTAAGTTGCACGATGTAATGGCGGAAGGTCACAAGGCAAGTAATGAGTAAATTGTACTAAGCTGTGAAGCACGACCTCGATGTTGTTACACGAAATGGATTTTATGGCACAACTATGTCGTTGCGTCACAAAGTAGACAAGGAGTATGTCTTGAAACTGATCCTAAGACAAGATTAGAAAGACCACAAAAGAATAAGTTATACTCACTAAAATAACGTGTTAGTTTTTGTATGGATGGGCGAGATGCCCTCCACCAGTACGATTGTGTACTTATACCCTACCAGTTTTCAGGCGTTGGTTACAAGTACTTGCTCGTCCGAGACGAAGCTCGCTTGTATGCGTCGAGGCATGAAATTCCTTAGCGTTTTGAGACGTGCGGCCGCATTTGAGTCTTCACCTATACGAACATAATGTGAACATCACCTTCTGGATTCTTCAAATTGTAAGCCTTCGGACATGAGCGATTGTAGTTGAGAGATGAGAGAGAGCTAAATGTTTGTATTCAGAGAGAAGGTGAGCTTGAGTGACTTGTAATATTGGCTTCGCGCACTTGTAATCTTATTTTCAATATCAATAAAGAGTATCATTTTGTACATGTCTTTGTAATGTTCAACTTTTCTGCTTGGAACTTCTGTGTGACGATCCCGTCGCTAAGCTCCTGTATCGGTCGTTATGGTATTCGCCTAGTACGGACGCATCATAGGCTCGTGCGACATCATGTCCAAGCGAGGACGATCGGTTCTACGGAACCGGGCGTGACATAATGGTATCAGAGCACGACTTTACGTCCATGGACTTCCGATTAAATTCTTTTGAAACTCTGATGTTGTTTCCGCTGGTGACGTTGTCTCTCAATATTTCACGGGATGTTCCATACAATAAGTCTATATATTTTGTAAAGTATTACGAGGAAAATTTGGTTGAACAAAGATGATTTCACGTAAGACACGGTTAGCTGAGTTGAGTTGTGCAATACACACCTACGTTTGCATCGATGATAGCGAAATGTGTGCGGGGTCAAAATATTTTCGGACGAGAATGTATAGGACTTGATTCATGGAATGTTTGGTAACTATCAATAAAGATGCTATCGGACGATAATGTCGTCAGTGCGATATAGACAGAACATGATTGAAATTTGAGGAATGGTTCAAACGGAGATTCGAAGTAATCGGTTGTGATTCGAACAATTGTTTAAAGGATTTTTTGAGTGGCTTCATCCCTGAGTGATGTATGTGATAGCCTTAGAGATCTTCGATCGACTGAGGAACGGATTACCAATGAGTCTATCAGCAAGCCACGAAATTATGCAAGCCTTAGAAAGATTGTTTCAAAGTTAGTCGTTACTTGATAGCTAGTATGAGTTTGATTCGAACGAACGAGAAAACGACGCACATCGGATTGGAATTGCGTTGAGTATGAAATGCAAAATGATTGAGTAGGTAGAAGGAATCAAGAAAAAGTTAAGGTGCAATAGAATGGATGACTCAATAGAGAAAATCGATATAGCTCGTATACGAAAATGTTGATACAGACGGAATTGAATTTTGAATTTGCCTAAGGAAAGATAGCATAATTGGAAGATAGCGTGCATGAAAATGTTGATTTAAAGATACGAAAATGACTCTAAAAAATTTAGATAAAACTGCTCGATGACTTGAGTTAGTAAAGAATGATATGATCGAATGAATATGTTGCTCGATGACTTATAGACAGATAAACATATGTGATTTTGAGTTTGAACAAATTGATCATAAAACTAGTTCAGGTGTTTAGCCATAGCTGATTGTATATACATTTCGGATGATAGCATTAGTTGCACGACTCGAAGTTTGTTGCAAAAAAAGATCATCAGATTATGTATATCATCGATGGTATTGAGATGTATCAAAGATCGATGTGCGAAAACTCAGTGGCACTCTGATTCGAGGAATGATGATCGTGTCGAATGTTGTTGTTGAATGGATTCTATAGTTTGAGATTTGATAATAACGAAATTTGGATGACTCGATTTGATGAACTTGGAGTATATGTAAATGAATATTAGCCGGACTATGCGAAAGAAAAATATTGATGGATTGGAATATCAAGGATTATTATAACTTGGAGAAATGATAGTAGGCGATCTTGTGATTTTGCGATAAGATGGATGCAAGAGATTGGGGATTAGTAGGATGGAAATTTAGGGAAGTTATAGTTGACGAAAGTATGATCGAAACTGTATGACTTAGAAGTTGAAATCAATATTACGACTTATGATCGGTAGATTATGACTTTGGAAACTGTAGTCGAGGTATATGAACTGTAGTCGAGGTATATGAGTTTGGATTAGAAGGTCAATTGAACGAATTGAGGATTGCAAGTTGAGAGTGGTGAGTTTGCGTTGTTGAACCATATCGTGACCGAGGATGATCTTGAATGAAATTTTTCTAGGATAGTTTTGTTGAATGACTCGGACCCCTGGGACTAAACGTTACGAATTTGGATAGGAGAAATCTATGCTCGAAGTTTAAAAATCGAAGTGATACGAGTTTGGGTAGAAAATCCGGTACTATCGACTATAGTTTGACCCTAGGATTTGGGGGTGAGTGTTGTGATATTAGTTGCACGGAAATATCACTTTGACTTTAGCCTTTTGACTTAGCCTAGCGGTTAGGCAGACGTCCTTGTGCGAAGAGATAGAATTGTGCGATCGACCGTAGTGAGAGTTGTCTAGGTAGATTATAGAGCTGATGGTAGCTAGTTATAGAGTCGAGACTTGAAAGTTGGACAGATGACCATAGAATGTTTTGAATGATCGATAGGATTGGATAGAACGATGAAATTGGATATTTGTGTTTGGGTGACAGGATGATTCAATTATATTGAATCGAATTCTCTAACAGGGAAGAAAGTTGACGATTAAGACGAACTTGTGTTTCGAAGAAGTCAAGTTAGTTCTTGAGGATGGATATAGCACCTATCAGTTTCGTTCAGACGAATTTTCTACCACGAGGCTTGGTTGAAATGCATATATTTCGGAGACTTCTTAAGTATGTACACGATTCAACTCAAGTGGTATGTTGAATTCAAATAAGACTCAAGGGAGGATCACGATGTGATAAGATAAATTTGTGATATTGTATCCTCAGAAAAAAATATTGACGAAGGATTGATCAGATGAGTTATCATACGTTGATTAAACAAATCGAATTTGTTGAATTGGATTTTTAGTATATATGGAGTTGGCGATCGAAAATAAATTCGTGTGTCGACGAGATTGAATGTGTTTCGAGGATTGATTGTAAGCAAGTTTACTTGGACAGATTCGAATGATAGTATCAGATTGAGATCGTAATTGGATAAGTGTAGTCGAGATATGCATAGTGAAAGATTCAGATGTCGAACGATTGTTTCGAAGGATTGGAAAACTTTGGACGAAATTACGTAGACGATGCAAACGATGACGTTGGAGATAGTAAAAATTGTTAGCAATAGTTTAGTATCGATACATACGATTGTGATTAAGGCATTGCTCAGTCGGGTTTGAAAGATCGATTGGGGAAATTGAGTTGAAGTCATGAAATGTTTTGTTTGTTGGATTTGGTTAAGGGCTAAAATTGGGTTTCGACTAGGAGATGATGAATAGTTGAATTAGGTATGTTTGGGTTACGGAATGTTTGAGAATCTCACTCGGGTGGGTTTTTCCTAGAGTTAAGTTATCCATGTGTGCGGCGAGTATAGTTGCCCCGTGTTTTGAGATGTAGCAGTACGAACCGCATTACGGATGGAGACATGACTTGATGATTATGTTGCGAGCTAGTTGGATTGTCTAGGATGACTTAGTTGTTCAATGAAAATTGATTAAGTCGTAGAGCGTGACTGATTGATAAAACAAATAGGAAGTGTGTTCGAGAGATTTTAAAAGTATGCCAGGTGAGTTCGAGTTGAATATGAGTGAGAGTTTATTTGTGTGTACTCAGTTAGTTTCGAGGATGAAACTTATTCTGAGTGGTGTATTATGTAATGCCCCGTCCCGCTCAGGTCAACCGGATGAATCAAAACGCAACGACGTTTGGACTTGGTTATGCAACGGCTTGCTCGAAGTCCCGCTCGGCCGAGACAACTCCTCACTCAGGTGGGTGGCTTCGATGAACTTAGCCTCAGCTTGGCCTTCACACTAATAAATGAAAGTTTTCACATACACTGAGTACGGTTGCTAACGAAAGAGATGAACTTACATAGCTAAGGGAATAATCTCACTGAGTCATATGTATGTGTAGAACATGGAAATGTCAACTTGTTGCTTAGATGTCTCTCCATGAAGTGTTTTCAAAGTTGGCACTGGGTCCTTCGACCGCACGATTGAGTTAAGTCGAATTCTGCCACGGACTATCGAGTTGATGTCATAGCAGACATGTTTGCACGTTCCTACGGTCTCAAAGCTCGTCATATAGAGTATGACTTGGTTAGTAGTGTTGCACGGAACACGGTCGGTTTATGATACAGAATACGGTTGGTTCAAGTTGAGTATGCAGGAGGGCTATCAAATAGTCGTTCTTGAATTTGAGTCAAAGTTATAGAAAACATGTAAATACTCGGGACTATAGGTCGCGGAGGCGGTCCTTGGATAAGGGAGGTACGGTATGGAAAGAAAGATGAGGAATGGTTCAAAAGCATGTTGAGTTGAGTCGAGTCTTGCATTGTATTGGATAACTTGTGCACAAGGTATTGGTTCCTCAAACAATCTCCAGGACACCGGGTTCATGTCGGCCTAGGAAAAATTGCAGGTATTGCCGGCCTTCAGTGGGCTTGCGACTGACCACTGAAGAGCGAGCCGCTGATACGAGTATTTCGGAACCTTCGGGGGAGACCGTGCCTCTCACATGAAACATTTGTCTTACATTTAGCCCAAGATGGCTTGTGGTGCCAGTGACTTTCATATAGTTTGAGTCGCCTTGATAACGATGATCCACGTGCATGCCTTAGATTGAGTCAAGAAGTGTATGTACGGTACGAATGAGTCAAGAAGTGTATGCACGGCACAATAAGTCAAGATATGGGTACACGGTATACAACACGAGTATGGAGCCTAAATTTGGCTATAGAAGAAATACGCACTTCAGCACGAGATGCGGTGTCGTGTTTTGAGTCGTTAACACTAAGTCCACAAGTCTATAATTGAGCAAGTTGCACGATGAAACGGAAGAAGGTTATAAGGCAAGTAATGAGTAAAACGAGGCACGGCCTCGATAATGTTACACGAAATAAGTTTTATGGCACGACTATGTTGTTGCGTCACAAAGTAGACAAGTATGTCTTGAAACCGGTCCTAAGGCAAGATTAGAAATACCACAAAAGAATAAGTTATACTCACTAAAATAACGTATTGGTTTTTGTATGGGTGGACGAGATGTCGTCCACCAATATAGTTGTGTACTGATACCCCACAAGTTTTCATGCGTAGGTTACAGGTACTTGCTCGTTCGAGGCAGAGCTCGCTTGGATGCGTCGAGGCATAGAGTTTCTTGGCGCTTCGAGACGTGCGGCCGCATTGGAGTCTTCACCTATACAGCACATAATGTATGGACATCGCCTTCTGGATTCTTCAAATTGTAAGCCTTCGGACATGAGCGATTGTAGTTGAGAGATGAGAGAGAGCTGAGTGTTTGTATTCAGAAAGAAAGTGAGCTTGAGTGATTTGTAATCTTGGCTTCGCGCCCTTGTAATTTTATTTTCAATATCAATAAAGAGTATCATTTTGTACATGTCTTTGTAATGTTCAACTTTTCTGCTTGAGACTTCTATGCGACGACTCCGTCGCTAAGCTGCTGTATCGGTAGTTTTGGTATTCGTCTTGCATGGGCGCAACTTAGGCTAGCGCGGCATCACGCTCAAGCGAGGACGATCGGTTGTGCGGAACCAGTGCGTGACATTTTATATGTTATTTCTTTAACAAAGTTTTTCCATTGGTTATTTGTTGATTGTTTAGCTCTTTCCATCGCTGTCTCATTCCTTTATTCTCTTCTCGGATCCAAACTTAATGATGGATGGCTATGATAACTCTCTGTTGCTACTATAACACCTCGATCTCTCCACGGCGGTATTTGCTTTTGATAATCTGATCATGGAATGAAGCCCTAACAACGAATCAGATCAAATCCCTAATTTGGTCTATGCTTCGCTGCTGTTGAAAACGAAAAAGTTATATATATATATATATATATATATATATATATATATATATATAAAGTGTACTATTTAAATAAATTTGGGATTTGAAAAAATAACACTTCTTCCCTATTTCAAATTCTAAAAAGAAAAAAAAAATTGGGTCAGAATACGAGACAAGAAGAAGGAAAAAAAAGGTAGAGAGAATAGTTACAATGTTTTATTTTGGCAAGTTCAATCCTTTTAAATTTATTGCTTTGTATATCACAAGTATCCATATCTTTTTCCTACAAAGGTCTCTTCTCCTATTGTTCCATGTAGCATGCCATGTGACATGGTTCATTTTAGGATATGAGCCATATATTTTTCTTACAAACATCTATTCTCCTATTGGTCCATGTAGCATGCCATGTGACATGGTTCAATTTCGGATATGAGCCCCATTTTACCTATATATGCATATATGACACCACGACCATATAACTCTTGAGTTCCCTTCATGTATAGGCTGCACTAACATGTATCGGCATCCCTCTCCTGTCGAGAACTTTTTTGTTCCAAGTAGTGACATATTTGACAATTGACATGACATACTTGACAATTAACCTTTATACTCTCACTCTAGCAACCTCGCGTGTCAACAACTCACTAAAGCACCCATGTGCGCCGACAACTCTCAATCAAGGGTTTTCATGACTAAAATCACCTGTGTTTGCTAAAGAAAATAAGATATATAGAACTTTTATTTAACTAACATGCATCGTTCAACTGCATCTAAAAACTAAGACTACGATTCTAAAAAGTATCATACTAGCAGCAGCCAACACTTAAAATGTGTCGTGTAAACTGTTGATAATCTCACCATTTGCTTCAGGTACATTTCTTAATGCCATTGCAACAGCTTTTATGACGATGTCATTTACCGAAACTTTCACATTGTGCTGCTCTGCAAAAGTTGAAACCATAAAAAGAGTATCTTAGATTGGTGATGCATAAAGTATAAAGATTAAGAATCAATAAAAGACAAATAAAACTGAGATGTAGCTAAAGAAATTTGATTATTTTGATTTATTTAAGACAGCTTATTACTCAAAAGAAGTACCTCTGAGCTCAATTCTGAAAGCAAGTAGAGGATCCAATATAACATCTGATAGCAAACCACAAATATTTTAAACACTGGGAATTTTGATCAATGAAGTAAACAACAAATTAACACATACCTGAAGATAAATATAGATGTGGGATGCTTTGCTTAGATTCCAGTAGTCGTTTTGCTATAACCTATAAGATTACTGTATTACTTAGCCGCAGTACTCAATACAACAACGACATAAAGCCTTTATCCCAAATTTCTGGGGTCAGCTACAGTACTCAATATACATGTCAAATAAATTGGAATTCAACATTTGATATTTTTTTAAATGCATATAGCTTTATGTTTCCGCATTTCAAAATCATACATATGATCACAAGGGTCTCATCCATACAAAACATGCTCTATGTTTTACTGAAACAAGTATACTTCATTAAACTTAGCTTTCCAAGTTCCAATGCACCTCTGCCTAAAGGTCTCTTATCTATGTGAAACCGTATTCGAACTTAGATGGATAGAAAGGTCGCAATTCCTTCAATCCCATTGCATAACCAAACATAACCTATCACCGGCTTACCATAGAAAGGCAATTCTATAAACAGTTTAAGACAGTACTTTTATTTATTTTTGAACATATAAGGGAAGTGTTTCAGGTTAAATTGCATGTGTAGTGAGAACTTGCCTTTCGTATTTGACTATTTGGTAAATCTTCGGAATCCTCCCTGCTAATGGACTGAGTGCCAGACTGCGAAGTCTGAGCAGTTTGTACAGTATGAGCTGATGGCAATGTCTTGTCTTGAGGCGGTTTAGAAGTTTGCTGAGATCCTCCAGATTTTATAGCTTCTAATACATCACCTTTCAGAAGAGTTCCCTTAGGACCTGATGCTTTCAACGAAGATGCATCTAGACCATATTCTGTAATAAGCAACTTTGCTGAAGGACTGATTCGGCTGAAATTAGTTTTTGTTGTGCTTGCCTTGTGTTCCATAACCTGAGCTGATTTTTTCTCGTCGACCTCAACTTTTGTCGATACATCAGCTGGTATATTTTTAATTTCATCCAGATCTTCAACCTTGTGATTCAAAAGATGCAGACACTCGTCAAACAAAGATGATTCAACTAGATATGATGCTTATAAAGAAAACATAAACTAACAACTTTTATATGTTTGTATGGTATATCTACGAAGTAAATCCTAATGTTATAGAAAAGCAAGGTGCCACAAGTAAAAATGTGCAATATAAATACCATCTTTAGAAGTAAAAAAGTATTACCGTAATTGCAATAGGTTGCCCCACAAGGACATCTTTTGAACCTTCAGGTGCTAATATCTTAGCCAAGTACCTATAGAGGTTTTAGAATTTAATTCAACCGGAGTCCAAGAAGGGGAACATACTATAAAATAACTTAGAACATGCCAGACAAAAATTACAGTAAAACCAGCAAATAGAGTACTCTAAATCACCAATGCATAGCATCTTGTATAATGAATGATTTATATATTGTGATGAACAGTTGTTGACAAAAATATAGTAAGGTAAAGGAGTCTAGAAAGAAGAAACTACTTTAACAAGCATTCATAAGACATTCACAAGAACTGGACCACAGATACAATATGACAAAATTGTATTTAATTTTTACCACTATACAGCAGCAGGAATCTGTGTATTACATAGAAGTTCAAAACAATTCAAATCATCCTTCACTGGGTGCAACAACAAAGCCTTTATCTGAGTTTATGGGTCAACTAACTGTTAAGATATTAGTGTTGTTACGTAATATCTAAATAAGTGTGGACCTATATGTAAATGTAACATTCTTACTCCTATATATATGAGTCCAAACCCTCATATGAAAGTTAAGGGGTTCATTATTTTCTACATGGTAGCAGAGCGAATTATCTCTAAACCCTAACCCTAGCCGCCACTACTCAAGTTGAGGGGTACATTATTTTCTACATGGTATCAGAGCGAATTCTCTCTAAATCCTAACCCTAGCCGCCATATCTCTCTCTCTCTCTCTCTCTCTCTCTCTCTCTCTCTCTCTCTCTCTCTATATATATATATATATATATAGATATAGATATTTGAAAGGAAGGTAATTTATATATTCATTTTTGTCAAAAATACACCGTAACCACTAATCGTGTGTCCCTCGGTTAACCCCATACATAGTATATCATGCTCTACATTATGAATAACTCTACTGGTGATGATGCTCAACCCCTCAAAAATTATATAATTTCTCCTCCGCCAAACCTGCCAAATCGCAGTATCATTATGGTGCATGCCTCCCTATACCACATGTCTCCACGTTGCTTCGATGCTTTGATATCCAGTACCACCGTCTTCCAGTCGTTGGGTCCTCTACTATGCAGCTTCAGCTTGTCTTCTTGCGCCCGCCAGGCCGGCCAAACCATCGGGCAGAGAAAGTAGAGCTGCGGCATGCTCTCGGTCGTCTACTACACAACTTCAGCTTGTCCACTTGCGTCCGCCAGCTTGTCTGCTTGATGTGAATATCGAGCTACGCCGAGCAACGTTGTCTAATCGAGAACCTGAAGGATGTCGAACACGGAGGTGCAAAGCAGTGCTAACAACACCAGTATCAGGAACATAAACACAGAGGTAGGGACATCGAGCACTGGTACGACGATTTCATCGATTTGACTTGTCGATTGGAGACTGGAGGGTCAGGATGGCTACTCCATGTGGTACAAGAAGATCCATTGTTCTAGAAGGCGGTCTAGGCAGCCGCCAAGGCGCTAGGCGCCTGGTGTCCGCCCGATGCCTGCCTAGGCGCCCGTCTAGACCCCCCGACACCCGACTATCAATGTTTTGGAGTTTTATGGACTTTTTCTGCAATTTTCAGTATCTCTTTTGGATTTTATCTATTTATTTTGAACCGCTTAGATCTAGGCAGCCGCCTAGACGACCGTCTGGGCGGACTAGGCGCTAGGCGGTGGGTGTCCGTCCGACTAGCGCCTAGCGCTTTTTACAACCTTGAGAAGGACTAAAAGACTTTTCGGAGAATGCGGTTGTCAAAGCATCTCACTGACAACCCTCCAAAGACGGATGATCCCAAATATGAGCAGTGGGAGACGGATGATAGCAGATTGTTTACACAGTTGATGAATTCGACGGAACCACCAGTTGAGGACATGGTTCAGAACACGGATTCAATGAACGAATTATAGGAGGTCCTAGCGGCTGCGTTTGATGTCAAATGTATGATTTTTCTCGCATTTATGAATCAGTGGTCGACGTCTACTAAGTTGATCAAGGAGACAAGTCACATAAGGATCAGTTTTTTGCCTTTAAGGCCTGACTGATGAGGTAGATCGCGTGTTACTCTTAACAACGGATCTCAGTAAAGAGAGAACTCAACGTCAGCAGCTTTATGTCATGGCATATTTAGCACCACTTTGTCCTGATGCACTCTGCACAGTTCAGATTATTGCTTGGACTGAGATTACATCTCTGGTCAAAGCATACTTTCGTGTCATACGGACAACGAAAGTAGTTGGAACTGATACAAGCGATGCACCTGATGATCGATCTGTCTTGAGTATTGTTCGTGGTAGATGCCATGGGGGTCGTGGTGGTAGACGTGGTGATCGGAATGCTGACCGTGATGATGGATGAGGTAATGGCGGTCTTGATGGAGGACGACCGTGCACATGCTTCAATTGTAGTCAACCAGGACATTTTCAGTGGCAATGTCCAGAGCTACTACTGTCAATGTTGTATCATATGCTCATGATAAAGAATGATCCGTAAAGATGAATACAGAGACCTATGCAGAATTCGCTGAATTCCAAAGCGTCTTGGTGGGGCCTCTATATCTGGATCTACAGTCAGATACTCAACGACGTGTGAGGTAATACCGAAACAATAGGTGATCGATTTAGGTGCGTCTGATCACATGACAGGTGACGCAGGTATGTTGCGTGATTATGTAGATGTGGGTTATGTGATAGATATTACTGTGCGAATGGCAGTTGCCTGAAAGTTTGTGGAAAAGGAAATAACAGTCTTTCTCCCAAACTGTCACTCACTTCAGTTTTACATACACCTTGAAACCCATTTAGCTTATTATCCATTAGTCGGATAACTTGTGACTTGCATTACTTGGTAACGTTCTTTTCTGATGGTTGTGTTTTCCAGGACTTGAAGACGGAAAAAACTGTTGGTACGGGACATGTGGATGGAGGCTTATACATGGTTGAATTGAATCCGTAAAGATGACTGCAGCTCCTTTTGATTTAGTACACTCTGATAAATAGGGTATTGAATCGGTATTGGGGTTCAAATATTTTGTTTCCTTTGTTAATGACTACTCACGGGTCACTTATGTCTACCTAATAAAGAATCGTTCTGAATTACTGGATATCTAGTGTAATTTCTTAACTGAAATAAAAAACCTAAATTGGGGTTTCCATTAAGTGTCTTTGGAATGACAATAGTCATGAGTATGTGTCTCGAGAGTTCAATTCCCATCTTGCTACATAAGATTATCCGCCAAACTTCATTTCCTTACACACCACAACAAAATGGTGTGGAAGAAACGTAAGAATCATCACATCTTGGAAACAACTCGAGTACTTATGTTTCACGCCAGTATATCCAGAAAATTTTGGTCGGATGCTGTGCTTACGACTTGTTATCTAATTAATCGTATGTCGTCTCGTACCTTCAATAGCGCTACTCCTTTTTCTAGGTTATATTCCGATTTTATGCCATTCCCTCTACTTCTTAACATTTGGGGGT
The DNA here is from genome assembly GCA_029216955.1 of Iris pallida. Lineage (NCBI taxonomy): Eukaryota > Viridiplantae > Streptophyta > Magnoliopsida > Asparagales > Iridaceae > Iris > Iris pallida. The sequence continues at coordinate 10,537,609 of JANAVB010016599.1, read as the reverse complement.
ACTTACGTTACGTTTGTGATACTCCTACTACACTTTCTAAATTGTACCCAAGGCACTCAAGTGTATTTTTCTTGAGTATCCTAAGGATCAAAAAAAGGCATTGTTGTTTTTTCCTAACTTTGAGAAGGTATATCGTGTCTCAGAATGTTACAGTTTTCTTCTGTATCTGGTTCAACCATAGCAGCCACCCATAAGGGTGCCCTCCCCTATCGAGCTAGTCTCACCGTCATACAGTCCATGAATACCAGCTCAGTCAGAACAGAAATTACCGATGGTGCCCACAACCGTAGAGCAGTGTCATCATCAGAGTCCTCCAGCTCCACAGATTTACCACCGCCTGATATACCGACTCACTCCCATCGTACATGTCAAGACCATCATTTATATGTTGACAACTACAAAGGGCCCGCGAGTCACACTCGATCCTTGGTGGCTGCTAGTGATGGGATTCAAATCCCACAATCTGCCAAGGAGGAACTCCTACATCCTGGTTGGCGCGCCGCTATGGAAGAGAAGATGCGACAGCTTCAGAAGAACCATACATGGGACTTGATGAATTGGCCTTTTGGCAAGAAGACGGTAGGTTGCAAATGGGTGTTCACAATCAAGATAAAATTGGATGGCCCTCTTGATCGTCTGAAGGCTCATCTTGTGGCACAAGGACATTCTCATACTTACGTAGTGGATTATTTGAGACTTTTCGCCCGGTTGCTAGGATAACCTCTGTACGATTGCTCCTGTCGTTATTCGTCCGATATGATTGGCCCTTACTTCAGTTGGATGTGAAAAATGCCTTTTTTCATGGGAATCTTGACGAGGTAATGTGATGCAACCTCCTGGATTCGTTGCAAGGGAGAAAAAAGTGTCATCTACGAAGGACACTCTATGGTCTCAAACAATCACCTTGTGCTTGGTTTGGTCAATTTTCACATGTAGTTAATCAGTTCGGTATGTGTCAATCGATGAAGGATTATTCAGTATTTTACTAACGTACATCAGCCAAACGAATACTACCTAGGGTCTATGTTGATAATATCGTGATTACGGGGGATAATAGTCAAGGTATTGTCGAGCTGAAAAAGTTTCAGGGTGAACAGTTTCAAACCAACGACATGGGAGCATTGAAGTACTTCTTGGACATCGAAGTCACACGGGACGAGCAAGATATTGTATTGTCTCAGAGGAAATACGTTCTTGATATACTAACTGAAGCAGGAATGATGCAAACTAAGGGTGCAATCTCATCAATAGATTTAGGGGTAAAGTTACTTCCCTATGAAATAAAATACTGATGATCAATCCTAGTCGTATCATCGGCTGGTCGGAAAACTCAATTACTTGGCGGTTATAACTCGCTCGGACATTTTCCTTGTTATAAGTGTAGTGAGTAGGTCTTTGGCTTCTCCACGAGTTCCTCATTGACAGGCAGTTCTCAAGACCTTGCGCTATCTATCTCAGAATGCGAGAAAAAAAAATTGTATGGAGAATCAGGAGCAAACTCGTCTCCAGTGTTTTACATATGCTGACTGGTGTGCAAGTCTTCCTACATCCGACTATTCAGTATTTATTGGCGGAAACTTAGTGTCGTGGAAGAGCAAGAAACAGAGTGCGGTCTCACGATCGAGTTCAGAAGCAGAATACCGAGCTATTAATCATGCACAGCAGAGGGGTTATATTTGCAACATCTTCTAAAGGAACTGGAAGAAGCAGAATTAGAAGCAGCAGATATGTGGCGTGATAACCAGTCAATCATCTGCATTGCTACCAATCATGTATTCCATGAAAGGACGAAACACGTCGGGATCGACGTCCACTTCGTCCGTGATGAATACCAAAAGGGGTTAACATTTCACCATGTGAAGACCGAAGATCAGAAAGCATATATCTTTACGAAGTCTCTTTTAGGCCCTTGTGTTCATTTTCTTTGTAACAAACTGGACATGATTGACATCTATACTCTAGCTTGAGGAAGGGTGTTAAGATATTAGTGTTGTTACGTAATATCTAAATAAGTGTTGACCTATATGAAAATGTAACATTCTTACTCCTATATATATGAGTCCAAACACTCGTATGAAAGTGAGGGGTTCATTATTTTTTACACTAACCATTTCTCACGGCTCCCAAGATATAATATAGAATTTCAAATTTTGTTCAACTCTGAATTTCCAAGTAGTAAGCTACCTTAATGAATACTGATTACTTCACATTATCAAGGCACCTTGAAGAACCATCATTGTTTAACTCAAATAAATGAATTGGTTCAGCCCTCCAATCACCAATGCATGTTAAATAGCAAGGATTGTGCTCAAGCTTAGGCTCATAGACCAAGTCTTTGCACTCAGAATGCTAATGCAATATTAGGCTCATAGACCAAGTCTTTGCTCTCTGAGTGCTAATGCAATTTTCTTCATTGAGATATAATTCACCAAATGGATGTCAATCCAAAGTTGAAATACATATACAAAATGTCAGCACTATTTGACAGATATGGCAACATAGCTAATCTTTGGGGATAAGCAAAAGTAGTCATCTCCATGTCAATCTAAGAGACAGACTTTTGCATGTAGCAGTAGTCATCTCCATGTCAATCTAAGAGACAGACTTTTGCATGTAGCAGGTTGGAAGGGGTGAACCTCTGTTATTTTGTTGCTAAAAGATTAGCCAGCTTGTCAATTCAATTCCTTAGACAAGGTTATCAGGTTGACTAACAAGGACCAACTTTGCTCCACTAAATGATTCAGGGAAAATGCATATCAAACCAGAAACCGACAAACTGTCGAGTTAGTATTAATCAAGGACAGAATGAATTGAATTAACTAAGGGGAACATGTATCTTTGAACTTATCCGGTTCACAAATCTAGAATCGAAGCAATTAAGCAGTAAGATTGGGATCAAAACTTGATTGCAGTCTGCTCTATAGCTTCATGTCCTAGCAATAAATGTGGAAGATATACTCTTCGGCCTTGGGAGTTCCACTTTGTTGTTATAGCTAAGAAAACAATAAAACTTAAGCAAAGTCAGCAACTTTTTCTGTAGTTAAATGAGTTAGAAAGTATGGTAAGCATAAAGAGACAAATGCACGGTTTGGCGAGGTGTGAAGATGTAGGAACTAGGAAGCCTTACCCCATATTGGAGAGGCTGTTTCAGGGACTCTAAACACAAATAAATCCTATTTGATCTTTATTTACAGAACAAGCTTCTATATTCATGTGTAAAATCTTTTAAAAAATCTTGAAATAACGACCTTCAAAATGAGTTCCTCTAGGTGGTTATAGAAATATAAGTTAATAAAATGATAGGCATTAGTACCCTTCTTCTAGGCTTTCAAATTCAAGGGTTGCTTTATCCGTCTCTATCTCACATATCACATCACCTACATCAATCTGAAAAGAGGACATGGTAAATCAGACAGTCTTAATGTTATTTTATTAAAGATTTTTCCCATTTTGCAAAATCAAGAATGGACCATAAGAACAATAAAAGTTGACCCATGTCTGCAAATACTCTAACCTTGTCACCTTCTTTCTTCCTCCATTTTGCAATGTTGCCTTGATTCTGAAATCATTAAATTGAAGGTAGTTGCTAAAAACATGAATCAGATGGAGAGCACTGTCATAAAAGGATAATGAGAGATTTTTATACTATCCTCACCATCGTGGGAGACAGTGCTGGCATCCCAATTACAATATGCGTAGGAGATTCTGCATTAACAAATACAGAGTAAAAAAACTAATCTGAAGATGAATATATGATCACTATGTTGTATAATACTACTATACTAATATAGTAAGGGTTCATCCATTAGCATATCCACGTTGGCATCTAAATGATCACACACAAATGATTACAATGCTAACTATATAACATTCCACTCAATCAAGCAACCTAGGAAAAACTACTTGAAAAGCAAATGAGAAGGTATTGGCCCTCTTGTACCTCCCTATGACAGGCTTTTCTTATACTTTCTATAGTTAAGTTACTTCTGGGTTCCATCTGTAAGTCTCTCTCTCTCAAAAAATTTATCCTGGCGGCTGGTCGTGTGTCAGTTGATGTTATCTCAAAATGGGATCACTGCTTTTTAAGCTTAATGGAAGTTCAAATGGCACACTATGGGGACACTGGAAACATTATGATAGCAAATAAGTACCGACATGGATATTCTTGTGAAAGTAGGTTGACTTATGATATCTAGTCTATGGAAATGCACTCGTGTATGTGTCACTCGTTTATGTGTCATTAAGAGCACTCAACTAAATAGAATGCAAGAACAGCTGAGCGGAAAAAAAAAAGTGATGAGCGGAAAGAAAAAGACCTCCAGTTTCCTCACAATGATAACAAGACAATACCCGTGACAAAGTTTACCATTCATCACCAACAAGAAAATCAGAAACTCAGCAAAATAATGTATCACCATCCGTCAAAATGTGTCTCATTACATGTGGATCATAAATGGCTTAGCAAGTGGATCATAAGAATAGATATATATACTTTGAAGGAGTTCATATAAATGGTAAAAGCAATTAACTCTGTACGTGAGAAGGAAATGGACCGAGTGGTTGTCAAAAGATTCTTTTGCCTATCATTATTGACGGAACTATTGAGTTCAAGAGAAATTATGTCCTGTTTGTAAAGAACATAGGTGATCCAAAACATAATATCTTCCAACACGAATGAAAAAAGAATGTAGAAGCAAATTTGGCACCTACACTTCTATCGTTTCACTTGAAGGAGTCTCAAGCCATTGTTCTAGTGTGTTTAATTGTCTACATATCCTCTTCTTCCCCATTATCACAAAATTCCCCTTCAAAGGGCTCCTTTGATATTGTTTACTTTATTACCTTCATGTTATTACTAATGAGATATGAGTGTGATAGCTATTCAAATAAAATATAGGGGACAAATCATAGGGAAGCCCAATTTTAAGTTGTGTAGGCACTGTTGTAAAAATTCGACTAGTCCCCGACTAGTCGGTAGTCGGCCTTCGCCGACTCGACTAGGGGGCTAGTCAGCAAAAAACTCGCCCCAGGCAATAATCGGACCTAGACAGCCGACTAGACAACTAGATGGGCATAATCGACCGACTAGGCTTCGGTTCCAAAAAGGGGTAAAAAAAGATCAAAATTCGATCCGAAATTCAGTTCTTTCAAAAACCTAAAAGCAATTGACAGAGAAGGAGAAGAAGGAAAAAGAAGAGAAGGAGCAGAAGTTTCAGAAAAGAGGCATACAAGGGACATATTGCATATATATATTATTTTTTTGGGTATATAAGTTAATACTTTGATGATATATAGCATATATTGCATATATACTATTTTTTTACTGCATATATATATATATATATATATATATATATATATATATATATATACTCATAACTATATATATCCGACTAACTCAACCGATTAATCCGATTAATTCCTAGTCCTCGCGAACCGACTAGCGGACCGACTAGCGATTTTTACAACCTTATGTGTAGGATAAAGTATGGATCGAGGTAAGTCAAAAATGAAAAGAAAAAAAAATGGATCAAGAGTGCATCTGAAGGAAATAGAAGGTTTTTCATGTGGACACCATAGGGATAAGAAGATTACGTGGGGAGACTTTTTGAAATCTTGAAATATTAATATCGAGAATGTGCACTGCTATTATGAGTTGCATAACCTTAGTGCATGATCCTCTATAAAATTGCTCTATCAACATGTAAATTAAATAAACCATCACCATTTTGGTATGAACTAATCTACATGTATATTCACATTAACTTTATTTCATTTGTTAAGAACAAATATATTGGGAACTCTTGTTCAGAAAGTCCTTTTGCCTTGTCATTTTGATGTAGAATTGGTTCAAAGTTGTGGTCGAGGAACATGTTAACTTAAATATTAAGTATAAACTATTGTGAATAGGATATAGTGGTCAGGCATGATAAACTTTCCAAGTTACTACTGAGGTTGACTCTACTACCAACAAAATTAATGTACCAGACACAGTCTATTGCCTTAAGAGTCACTAACATTTGCAACAAGTACTGTAAATGTAATCCTAGACTAAGGCCCCCATTGGGGACTCATCTTCGTACCCTTAAAACCGGCTTTTGAGGCCAAAACTCGGTTTTAATTTGTGTGAACCTTGTTTGGGACTTTGGTTTTGGCAAAACCAACCAAAAAAAATTCTCGTTATGGAAACGGAACAAAAAGCTCCGTTCATCAAAACTGAACTAATACTAATAAAATTTGACAAAACTATCCCTACTCTTTTCTTCTTTTCCATTTCTCTTTATGTACGTAATATTTATCCTCCATTTTTATTTTGTAAGATATATTATACTAGATTACATCAAATTAAATCATATCAAATTTAAATTTGTTAGCATTTAAATTATAGATCCGCTTAAATTTGATGGATTGATTGAATTGAAATTATGATTTATGAATTTATTAATACACTACTATTTAATTTGATTTAAGTTTTAAATAATAGATTAGACTGGACACTACTATATTTATATTTGGTAGGTTAGATTTAATGACATTTAGATATAAGATTTGGAGATGGAATAGTCTATCAAAAAGACCTTTCATAATTTAAACATGAATATTTCGGTAATTTTCACACACAACGCAGTTTTCATTATACATGCCTAAATAATTTTATCTCTGTTTGGTTTATCAAAACTCCGTTCTCAAAACTGAACCCCAAACAGACCCTAAGAAAACAATTTTGCAAGTTTTATCAGTTACCCTACAGGATGTATCTCTAAGACTATTTTTCTTAGGGTTTTCAAACATGTTATTGCTAGAGACAGGCACACCAAGAACCAAAAAAGTAAGAGCATACCAAAAATAGCATGTAACTCGTGTTCACAATTTCCATATTAAATAAAGACTAATTTATGAGACAAATAAACATCCAGAACCTGAGGATGAGAAACAGCGGACTCCAGCAAGTAACTGCATCAAAGAGACAACATTAGTATTTGGCAAGACAACAAAGGAGAAATAGGTAACAATTTGTTGGCTAACCTTATAAGCTGATGGACTTCCATAGCTTCTGTTGGTGGATGGCGCTTGCAGAAGCTTGTCAACATTATATCTTACAAGTTTGGTGGATGACAAGTGCAGAAGCCTGTGAACATTGTATCTTATCAGTTTCAGCACCACAATAGGTATAACCGTCAGATTGTCATGTACTCTTATCAGCTTAAATTGGCCATGCAAAAAATGCAAAGTATACAGTCCACAAGAATAAAAAGAGTAGGGGTCAGACTCAGAAACAGGAGAAAGGGCAATTGGAGCACAAATACAAAGACGGTACGTTAAACATTTTACTTTGTTTTGAGAGAGAGAGAGTAAATAATTCCATCATTCCTTGGTTGAAAGAATAATACAGGAAGCATAACACTATCGTCCTGTTTGGCAAATGTAATGTCAAAGGAAATCAAGTGAAAACTCTATATTTTTACTTGCATGTTTGGGAAACATGAAGTGTGTTATGAAACTTGTAGAGCTACCACTAAAGTGGAAAATAGTTAACATTTAGGTGTCTGTCAAACAACTGGAAACTCATTGGGAGCAACTATGACCCTTTTTTTTAACATTTTTATAAAATGGACACCAACTTTTAATCCTCCATCTAAATTATTTGTTTTGCTATTACACATCATCATTGGTGACAAGTTTTTAGTTTCTACTTACTAGCAAACAAACAACACTTTTAATTGGAAACTCACTTTTTTTAAGTTTCTTGTTGTTTCTACAAACCAAAAGAAACTAAATAATTTCCATTTACCAAACGGGTCTTATGCCTATGACTGCGGAAAGTTAGAAGAAAGTTGTGGAAACTCCAGCTTTTTCCACCAAGGTTGTAAAAATCACTAGTCGGATGCTAGTCGGTTCACGGGGACTAGGAATTAGTCGGATTAATCGTTTTGAATATATATATATATATATATATATATATATATATATATATATATATATGGCATTTTCCCTTCCCATTATTCATAAAACAATATCAAACAATAGTCAGACCAAAGATCCTTTAAAACTGATTTTCTTCTATGCAAGCTAATGGTCAGGCCCATAGTTATTTATAATGCAAAGCCCATAATCGGTCCAAAAGTTCTTATTAATATTTTAAATTACAATTCCAAACTCTACTGTACTAAACCCTCGGCCTATGAACTAACCCTTAAACTCGGTTTTGGCCCAATAAGCAGGCCGATCATTTTTAAAGCCTAAAGCTAACTTAATAAAACATATTTCTTTTATTCGCAAGTTCTGAATTATTATTTGAGTTTCTGTGGTCAAATTGTTCACATAAACCGAAGGAGAAAAAGAACTCTGCAGACATCCCATTGTTCTGTAGTCAAAGAGAGGAATAAAGTAAGAAAGTAAGGAAGAGAGAGACTAATACAGAGAGAAAGCAAAGGGAGAAGATAGAAGACCATACAGAAAAGGGGACGTTCGGCAAAGGCGCCAGCCAACGGTCGGCGGAGATGCCAGCCAAAAAAAGCGGCGGCAAACGACGAAGGCGGCCGGTAAGTAGGTTTCCGTTTTTTGAAATCTTCTTCTCTTTATCTTCTTTCTCCTTCTCTTCTCAAGCTCGGTGGAAAAAGAAGGCTGCTCGTGCCAATTTTAGGGTTTTTAAACTGGATTATGGGTCAAATGGGTTCTCTAACCCATTTTTTTTAACCGAAGTCTAGTCAACCGACTAGGGGCCGCCTAGTCGACCGATTTTTCCGCCTAAGGAGATGCCGATTTTTTCTTGCAACTAGGAGGCAAGTCGAATCGGCGGGGTCCGACCACCGCCTAGTTGTCCGACTAGACGGATTTTTGCAACACTGCTTTTCACTCAGTTACATATCTGGCAAATGGAAAGTAGATTAGGGAACTTGTAGGACTCACCACTTAAGTGGAAACTACCAACATTCTAGTTTCCAACCAAGTAGACGAAAACTCCTAGGAAGCAATTATGACTTAGACCTTCTATTTATTATCTACTTTCCAAAATCAAATACCCAAATTTTGACCCTCTATGTTAATTATTTTCTATTAACATCATGTCATTAATATGAAAAAATTTAGCAAAAAAAAAAAAACACTTTTAATCTGGAATCTAGTTTCCTAAGTTTTTGTGTTCTCTAGAAACCAAAAGAAATTAAGTTTCTTAGTTTCCCGCTAACCAAACGGGACCCTTAGCTTCGACCTTCTGGTAGTTTTGGTAGAAACAAGATTGCCTCCATATTACTTGAGCACTATGTTGCACAAGTTCGGACACGATATGGGATATGGACATTTCTAAAAAATTAGGATACAGGTATGACGAGGATATATATATATATATATATATATATATATATTATTTATCTTATGAAGGTACAATAGTAATTGTGAAAATATTGCATTTCAGTATAAATACACATGAGATGCAACCTAGGGTTCCAAGTCCTTGCAATCTCCTTTCTCATATTCTCTCTTCTCCTTCTTTTCTCTTCTTCTCTCCAATTCGGCTATTTTTCTTCTACTTTTCATGAATCACCGTTCGGCATTCGTGGTCGTTCGTGGTTCGTTTATGAGATCTAGAAATTCTACATATCTCCGTTGGTTGTTCGTTGTCAGTTGCGGTTCGTTGTGAGATCTATGATTTCTACATATCTTCGTTGGTTGTTTGTTGTCGATTGTGATTCGTTGTGAGATCTAGAGTTTCAGAGATCTCGTCTTTCTGTTGCATCTGCAAGTATAGGTGGAGAGCGAATCTTCTTGCGAGGTTAATAGTGATGGTGGTGGTAGCGGAGGTGGTTCTTCTTTTACTGTTATTCATAATCATGAATTGGAAAAATCGATTACATCGGTGAAACTCAATGGGACAAACTAACTTGCATAGTCCAAGTCTATCAAAGTAGTGTAAACGGTGAATAAGAAGTTGAAGTTTCTAACGAAAGAACCCCTACCTGAAACATCCGCCGAGTATGAGGATTGAATGAGTGTTAATGCATACGTTATGTCGTGGTTGTGGCATAGTATGAAGCCGCACATAGCTTCCAATGTTTAGTGGTGTGAATCCTCCAAACAGATTTGGGCATCTCTAGAAGAATCATATTCGCAGAAGTGGAATGTGGCCCGTATATATGAGTTGTACGAGTTATTGTTTAATACAAAGCAAAATAGGAAGGCCATGATTTGGCTTCAAAGAAGACTTTGTAGGAGGAACTGCTACAATATCATCATGTTACATATAATTTGCAGGAAGCTCAGCAACATAAGAAAGAGTTTTATGTTTCATTTATCCTAGCAGGCTTGTATCCTGCGCTCGAACCTTATAAGGCTCCTTTGCTGGAGAGTAGTTACCTATGGTGGCAGATACTTTCTCTCGTCTCAATCGTTTCTTTCTAGGACAGAGTTCTGTGATGCCGAGTAATGACTCTTTTGCTCTAGTTACTAGTGTTGCTGGTCATGGTGGTACAGATGATGGTCGTACTTTTGGTCGAGGAGGTGGTCATGGTGGTATAGACAATGGTCGTGGTTGTGGTCGTGGTGGTGGTGGTCGTGACCAACCACGAAAGTGTAACTATTGTGGAGTGTTTGATCACATTGAAGACTATTATTGGGACAAGTAGGGTAAACCAGAATATGCACATCAAATGCATGATTAGAATATGCAGTCTCGAGTCACCACTTATGCTCCTAGAGATGATACTTCAGGTCTCAATCAGACTTCCACGTCCGATATCCCATCTCCATTATTACAGATCCTCCAGAGAAATTGAAAGCATTTGCTAGTACCATCTCTAAACCTACTGCAACCATGGCACATATAGGTAATCTTGTTTTTGTAGCAACCCAGTCACCATCTACCTCTTAGGTCATCGACTCAGGAGCAAGTTCTCACATGCTTGGTATAAATTCTCTCTTTCATCGCCGTAGTCCTATGAAACATAATATTATCTTGGCTGATGGCTCTACTCGTCATGTGCTTGGGAAAGGTGTGATTACCCTACTCAATCACTGTCATTATTTGATTCATTATATGTGCCTAGGTTTTCTTTTAATTTGTTATATGTGAGCCAATTAACCAAATATTTCCAATGTTTTGTAACATTTTCTTTTAATTTTTGTGTTTTTACAGGACCTCAAGACGAGGAAGATGATTGGTTTGGGGCATAAAAGAGATAGATTGTATTACTTGGATCTACCTGAAAAGGCTTTCACTTCTAATTCTACTTTTCCGTTGTCGTGGCATCATCGTTTGGGCATCCATCTTTGGCTAAGTTGCGTCAAGTTGTTCCTAGTTTGAGTCATATTTCTGTTCTTGAATGTGAGGTTGTCAGTTAGGCAAGCATCACCGTAGTTCTTTTTCTCGTCGTGTTGAGAGTCGTCAGTTGGAGTTTTTTGAACTTGTTCATTCTGATATTTGGAATCCATCTAGAGCCAAAAGTCCAAAAGGATTTCAGTAATTTGTTATTTTTGTTAATGATTATTTCAAAATTACTTGGTGTTATTTAACGAAAGAAAGATATGAGTTTTCAAATATGTTATTTACTTTTTATAATGAAGTCTATGTTCAGATTGATAAAGGCATCAAAATCTTACGTTTTGATAATGCTTTGAAGTACACCCGGTCTTCTGTAAATACTTTATGTGTTGATCGTGACATTATTCATCAAACCAGTCGTGTTCACACCTCTCAGCAAAATGGTATAGCCGAAAGCAAACATCGACATCTTCTAGATATGGCTCGAACTCTCATATTCAACATGCATGTCCTAAACAGTATTGGGCAGATGCCTTTCTTACTGCATGTTATCTAATTAATCGCATGCCATCATATGTATTAAATAATCAAGTTCCGTTCACCATATTACATACAGGTGTCCCTCATTTTTCCTTACCTCCTCGAGTGTTTAGATGTCGCTTTTGTTCACAAACTTGGAACCTAATCGAGACAAGTTCTCTCCTCGACCTCGGAAGTCTATCTTTCTTGGTTATCCTCATACTTAAACAGGTTATCATTGTTACATTCCACAGTCACGCAAGTATTATGTCAATGCAGATATTACGTTCTTTGAGTCTACCCCTTTTTTCCCTAATGAGACCGTCGTTTTCATCTGATTTGGTATATTCCATACAACTTTCGGTCATTCATGTATCAGTTTTTGTCTTTATTCCTCCTTTACAGGTTTAGCAAAGATCCAAGGACAGGTCCACTACAAAATTCAGCCCTCAACCAATCAGCTTTCGAGTCTGCAGTTTCTGTTCCCATCACCACAGATCCAGATGATATTCCTATTGCTCTCAGAAAAAGTAAACGCCTTGGTACCACAAAGAACAAACATCTCATCTTTAATTATGTTTCTTTACACCGTCGTTCTTATCTTTTCATGCATTTGTTGTTTCATTGTCTTCAATTTCCATTCCCAAAACTTATAAGCAGGTTATATCTTCTGGTTGGAAAAGTGGAATAAATAAGGAGATGTGTGCTTTACATCAAAATCAGACTTGAAGCTTACATCACTTCCTATTGGGAAGCAGACAGTAGGTTGTCGATAGGTGTACACTGTTGAGTATCATCCGGATGGTTCAGTTGGGTGCCTCAAGGCACGGTTGGGGCAGAATTAAAACAAGAAAAGCTAGAATGGTCATCAATTATCGTAAGCTCAATACCTACACTAAATTTAATGGATACTTTATTCCCTCTGCGGAACATTTAATAAAACAAATACAAGGAGCAATATTCTATAGCAAGTTTGATGCCAAATCTGATTTCTGGCAGATTAAACATGCTTACAAGACATCCATTGAATTAATTGCCTTTAGCTGTCCACAGGGACATTTTGAATGGTTAGTTATGCCCTTTGGTCTAAAAAATGCTCCACAAATATTACAGAAATTGATTAATTCAATATTTGGACACTTAGACTATGTAGTAGTCTACATTGACGATATTCTTGTGTTCTCCAAAAACGCGAAAGAACATAAAGAACATCTATTAAATATAGTAACATTATTGTTGGATAATGGTATTATCCTCGGCCCTAAAAAAATTGAATTATTTAAAACAGAATTATTCACAACATACTTCTACATGCTAATAAAAACATATTTATTACACGTGGGTTTTTTGAACCTGTATCGAGACGTAATGTTACAAATTACAATTGCATTTAACAACCTCTTTCGAAGATAGGGATTATCTTATTGAGAGAGGAGATCCTCTTAGATTATTAATAATCCATAAATATGAAGAACTTCCCGTTATTGAAGAATCTTTACAGAAAAAGGTCCTACCAGATTATCCCGAACCTAGCGAGAGAGATTATCAAGAAAATTATTATGAATTCAGAATATATATGAATACTATAGTTTCAGGGGAAGTTTCAAATTCTAGTATCCCTAATAGTGAGGGAGAACAATTTGAAATTACCGATGAAGATCTAGAGAAACTTAAGGCAGCTATTCCTCGTTCGGATAAGAAAGAGGTTTATAAACCTCTCTTTCCGGACACGCTTCCTAAACAAACATACTTACATATTCGAAAGAATGCAGGACCGCTGGTCTAACATGAGTTGGACTAATAATATTAGAATGATAGATATTCGACAAAAGAAGCTAACAAGGTTAACACCGACAAAATAAATGAAAATTTTTATAAACAATTCATAAAACTTCAAAAGCAAGAGCTTTTAGGAGAAATTGATATCAACGATGTTTACTCATTGTATGACAAACATACAAGTGTTATTGATTTCTATAAATGGGAATATTCAGTGATTCATCTAACGATGAAATTACTGAATTTGACAAGGAATATCGAGTTAAACGGAGGAGAAGATTTTTCTTCCATCTGCCTTCTCGATAGAAAGAAAATTAGCAATTTAAGGGAGGAAAATCCAAAAATGAGATATCTTCATATTGGGTTGATACAGCTAAAAATAAAGGGTTTATTCCACACAGGAATTGATACCCCTATACTAGTTGTATGCATAGACGAAAGGATAATAAAAAATCCTTTAAATAGTATATTACTGGAGGAGCTAAATCCAACTTAGTCAATAGACTATTTGGAATAAATATTCATCCAGACGTTTCTATTAGTCTTGATGATCAAAATATTGAAAAAGAAACTGTACCTTATCAGTCAATTTACAAGGTATTGAACTATTACCGGGATCTGAAGTCCTAGAAATACAATGGGAACATTGTATTGCCTTAAACGATACCCCAACCTTCAAATCAATAACACCTACACTCTTGGTAAAGCTTTTCGAAGTTGGAATTGGTAAAACCATACAACCAAATTAGTTAAACTAGAACATCTAAAGCTTGATAATGAGATGCAAGTATTCGTTAGGTCTCTAAAACCAAAACCTGTGATACCAACAGAATATTTTATTGCATCAGGAAATCCGATATCTACAGTGACAAGTGGTAAACCACCATATAAACAGGAAAATGAAACTGATACTTCTACTTCTCGATTAACTAGATCCAATTCGATGGATCACTTAGTCAATATGGAATTACCCCCCAACATCCTGGATAAAATAGCACAGATCTAGTATTAGTAATGCTCCGTTAGAGGGCAGAACTAAATTACTGCTTGATAAAAAATCAAGAGCTCGAGATAGTCTATTGATTAAGGTCCCCTTATCACAAATAAGGGAAAATGTTCCTACCTTTCCCATGAGTAAAAGTACAAATTGGTATAAAGAACATACTGCTTATAATGAAAGCCAAATATTCGAGGCTTATAAAATGATTAAAATTTTAGAAAAATTCAAATATATAATAAAAGAGGATACTAACAAATCCAATTATAGAACCATTGTAAAGAAACACCTGGATAGGATATTGACAGACATCAAAAAGCATATTAAAAAATATGAGAAAACAGGTAAAGATAAACAAATGGATCAGCTAGATCACATTGAAATGGAAATTGCAGGCACTTCTCTAAATACTTTAAATCTAGAAATAGATGACTGGAATGATATGAACTGGGAAGAATTTCAACTATATACTATCCCAGAAGATATTCCAGAAATAGACTTAACCAATACACTAGATCCATGATTAGAACGATAGAGTTAAATTCAGAGGCTAACTGCATATTTATATACCCTTAACCATATGTATACCAGGGTATGATGAATTCACTATACATGCCCTAGTTGATACATGGGCTGAAGCTAGTTTGTTATAAGAAATATTTGTACCAGAACATATACGAACAAAACTTGACAAACCTGGAAAACACAATGATTTTATGGGTCGACAGGTTTTAGTCAATCATAAGGTAAAAAGTTTGTCTGTCCAATTTCCAGACATGCATGGAAATACCAAAACATATCAATATGATTTTGTTCTTTACCAAAAGAATTTGACAATTACTGTATAATTGGGATGGTTAATCTTCGGCATTATACACCCTTCAATACGCACTACTTCAATATTGATGGAATGTCGATACCTCGAGTTCCCTTTACGGTATCATTAGGGGACAAATATATACCAACAGCACAACGTGGCGAAAAACCTATCGCTTTTATAGATAAAAACAACGATAAAATATGTACATACAATATTCCAACAACTAATAATCAACAAAAGGTTATCCATGAAATGTTATAACAATTATATTCTGACAATCCTTTGAAGTGGTTTGACAAAGCGCCTCGCTATTGCAAAATAGAACTTTTGGACCTACATAAAGAATCCAAGGTTCGTGTAAATAGCATAATGGTTTCTCATTCCGATAAAGATACGCTAAACAGATAGATGAATTACTTCGTCTAAAATTGATACAAAAAAAAATCTAACACACATTCTTCACTGGCTTTTCTAGTAAGGAATCATGCAGAAATAAAACAAGAAAAAGCTAGAATGGTCATCAAATATCGCAAGCTCAATAGCTACACTAAATTTGATGGATACTTTATTCCCTCGCGGAACATTTAATTAAACAAATACAAGAAGCGAAGTTCTATAGTAAGTTTGATGCCAAATCTGGTTTCTGGGAGATTAAACTTGCTGACAAGACATCCATTGAATTAAGTGCCTTTAGTTGTCCACAGGGACATTTTGAATGGTTAGTTATGCCCTTTAGTCTAAAAAATGCTCCACAAATATTTCAGAAATGGATGAATTCAATATTTGGACACTTAGACTAGTAGTCTATATTGATGATATTCTTGTGTTCTCCAAAAACACGGAAGAACATAAAGAACATCTATTAAATGTAGTAACATTATTGCTGGATAATGGTATTATCCTCAACCCTAAAAAAATTAAATTATTTAAAAGAGAAATTCACTTCCTAGTCAAGATCATAAAAAATGGCCAAACCGAAATACAGCAACATATTTATACAAAGATAAAGGATTTTTCTGAAGACTTTAAGACCTTAAAAGAACTTCAGAGTTTTTTAGGATTATTAAATTATAGTAGAAAAAAAATTTCTCATCTTTATGCTAGAGTTGAAAAACTACAAGATAAGCTTGCTAATGAACAAGCTAAATACAAACAATCAACCGGAGAACAACCTCGTAAATGGGATACGAGTAAAATATCTATCTCTCTCACCAAAAGAGAAACAAGAGAGCGAAAATAAAAGACCTGGTTAAAGATCAAAATATCCTTTATTTTTCCCTAGATGATGAAAACTAGTCATACAAACGGATGCCTCTGATAATTTTTTGACAAAAGTTTTAATTGCCAAACACAAGAAAATTGTAGCCTATACATCAGACAAATTCACTAAGACACAAATTAAATACGCCACGTATCACAAAGAATTGTTAGTTGTTAAGCTAGCAATAAAAAGCTTGAAAATATATATTCTTTATAGAAGCTTTGTTATTGAAACTTACAATAAATCCGTTGCTCAGTTTCTAAAAAAAACTATTAACAATCATGAAGAAAATCTTAGGAGGATTAGGATTGCTATGTATCTAGAAATTTTCAATTATGAGGTAATATATATATTTCAGGATATACTAACTTCCTCGCTAATACTCTTACAAGGTTATGATAAAATGGATGAAGAGGAGTTTAATCGTTTAAAGAAGGTATACGAGGAGATGAAGAGGCAGGAGGCCTTTTCTACGGTCAGCCCGAAGAAGGCAAAGACTGGTGCCGCTAACGCGGGAGCCTCTACATCTGCTGAAGCAGTCAAGGCGAACAGCCCAGCTTCGGGAGCAACAAGCCAACCAAAGGCAAACAACCAACCTCAAGGGGTGAATAGCCAACAGAACCATATGAACAATCAGGGTTTTCCGAAAGTAAAGGCTACAGTCGAAATACCAAGAAGATTGGTACCCTTCCAATAACTTATGCCAACACTATGGTAAAAAACTGGTATAACCAGGATTTCGAGAAAAACGACAAGGGATCTTGTGATTTATTCAATGGTTGTTATGGAGCCATACAGTCAAACGACATTTAGGGAGCCAGTTTCTAGTTATCCCAATTAGAAAAAAATTATTTGGCTGAGAAAAATAAATCTGCTCAGTCTCAAAAGCAAATTGAGGAACTAGGCCAGAAAGCTTCCCAGCTAATTGCCTACCTGCCTTGGTCACCAAGGAAAGAGATCTCTTTATATGGAGTTCTTCTGAGCACAAGGAACGGAAAGAAATTCTCAACCAGATTGACAGTCATGATCAGGTAAATTTTCGGATACCTAAGTTCTGGGAATCTGGGGAGATGGGATTCAAAGTATTGAAGTGGAGGCAATGGTACAGAAGATGCTCATTATGTACCAACAACAGTTAATTAATGAATACATGCGGTTACTTTTTTTCCAGACGCTTAGATGAAACTGACATCACTAAGCTTTTTTAAGGAGAGGTCATTTACAACAAAATGGTAACCTCCGCCTAGTGTCCTGTTTTCAGGATATACATAGTTTTACCAGTCAAATTAAAAAAGAACTTGTTCATGAAGTATTTGTTAATACCTTTGATATAGAGAACTACGGGAAACGTACCCTTGATATTTGTATAGAAGCGGTTCTTTCCCATGCAACCAGATTCCAATCCATGTTCAGGTTCAAGGTCTGAAGTATATGGGAAGAGAAAATTTGTCAAACGCTTCCCATCCTTCCAAATTTGAGAGTTATTCCGCCTTACCGATGATCCCAATCTGAAGTTCACCAGGTTCTAAAAGGGGAACTTCAATGAAGAGAAAGAAAGATAGAGTGCTCTGCTCGGGAGTTTTTTGAAGAAGCCTTAAGGATTTCTTCAAACTGCGCCATCCTATCATTTTCAGGACAAATCATTCTGGCAGACAACACCAATGGTCGTCCAGATGAAGAAGACCACAACGGAGCTGCAGCCATACAGGACTTATCGAGGGCATGCGGCTTCAAAGGATAGGACAAACGGCGAAAGACGACGTCGGACAGGTGGACGCAATTATGTCCCAACTCCAGCTATGAAGCATGGTGGGCTCCTTGAAGAAGAAAAAAGTTGATGCTAGGACAATAAGGAAGCGCTACGCACGCCTAGAACAATGGAAGACTCCGGCTAAAAGAATGAAACCGGAACCCAAATTGTCCAAAAGGGAAGACAGGGTGATGCAAGAAAGATATGCGGGTCTATGGAAACCTCCACCACCAAATGAAGTTGTGGTGCCAGTGAATAATTGGAATCCAGAATGTCCCTCTACCTAATAAAGTGACCTCCTAGCATGGCAACATGGAGGATTCACAATCGTCTACGTGAGACTCTACCACCATCAGCCTACCGATAAGAGAGACCACATAAAGATGCTTTTTTAGGTGTTGACAAAGGATGGTGCATATGATGTGACACCGCACCTAAAAAGGAATCTATCTTTTTTAAAGCAGCTTCAGCTAAAGCTACTTTGAAAAGTTTGAGTAGATCCGATAAGCCTTAACTAGCTAAATCGACAGTATACCGACCCCTATAAATAAGGATGCTTTGTGTGAGTAAGGGGCAACGGACTTTGTAATCTTTCCTCTTTTGTGTGCTTCTTGTGTTCTTTGTAAGAGTGTGCTTGTTTTTCTATTTGTTGCGCCTATATGGTTTTATTTTGGCCTATCTCGTTTTATTTCTACATGATTTCTTACTAGAAAAGCCGGTGAAGAATGAGTGCTAGAACTTTTTGTTCGTGATTTTCATTGCCAGTAATCCGATGTTTCATAAGCATACTAAGCATATCGAGGTGGATTGTCATTTTGTTGGTAATTTGTTGCTGAAGAAACAGATTGTCACTCCTTATGTTCGGTCCGAAAATCAATTGGGTAATATCCTCACCAAACCACTTGCTCGTTGTCCATTTTCTGATTTATGTAGCAAGCTAGCATGTCTGATTTATATGCTCCAGCTTGAGGGAGAGCATTAGAGTTATTATTGTTATTTATCTTATGAGACTACAATAGTAATTGTGGATGTATTGCTTATCAATATAAATACACATGATATGCAACCTAGCGTTTCAAGTCCTTACAATCTCATTTCGCATATTCTCTCTTCCCCTTCTTTTCTCCTTCTCTTCTCTCCAAACTTCATGTGTATTTATATTAAAGGGGAAGAGAGAATATGAGAAAGGAGATTGCAAGGGCTTGAAACCCTAGGTTGCATATAATGTGTATTTATATTTATATTGATAAGCAATACATCCACAATTACTATTGTAGTGTGTGTGTGTGTGTGCGTGAGTGTGTTTTTTTTCCCATAGCAATTAAGACTGCTTTATACACCTGCATTGCATTAATTAGTGTTACAAACTAAATACCAAAAGCATCCCAAATCTGCATGCTTTATGCTCATTCAGAAAATATTCTTGCCAAAGTGGTGCTGCTCAAGTCTCTAGATATTCATTATTAAGACATTTGTCCCTAAGTATTGCTCAAGCCTCCAGCCCATCTCTCTATCAACTTTTTCATTTGAAGATCCTCCAGTAATCATCTTTGATGTTTTTTGGGGTCCATATCTATGGTCTGCTATAATTGAAATCAAACTCCAACAATAAATGCCAATGATCTCTTGCTTCGCATCATACAACCGCAACAACAACAATGCTAAAAAGTATTTCCAGTTCCAGAAGATCCATTTCCAAATCCATCGAAGTTGTGTTCTAAACCTGACTGGGCTACCTAAAGCAACCTTCTTTATCCGGGTTTGAACAAGCATTTGTAGTTGTACAGATACAGCTCTTGGGATGATCTTCTTTTTTTACAACCTTGCTTCGCCCACTACAGTTGGGTGCTTGCCTGCTCACACGTCATGTCTTATGTATTCATTGTACAAGAGTGTTAAGGAAGCATGCACTCCCCATCCTCAAGCATCGAAAAAAAAAACATAAATAGTCGAAATCTCATTACTCCCACTACATTGGTATAAAAGACTTGACGGATCATAATGGGTTCATTTTTTGCTGACATAGCAAAGTGTGTTTACGATTGGTCCTACCATGACCCACAATACAAGACCCATATTTGTGTGGGGTCCTCTTGTATTGGCAAATTAGACTAACAAGAACCATATTGGATTTCATTGCCCGAGTTTATATATTGAAAGTATGAGGTTAAGGGGTCTCACAGTAAATTCCATATTACCAACAAACTGTAGAAAAATATTTGTTGTGTTTCCTATCGTCTACAGTAAATGAATGATTTAAAACCACTAAATGGTGCAAAAAAAAGTTTGAAGGGTCATAAGCAAGATTAAACAAGCAGCTCTGAATACTTCAGAAAGATTCACACAGCAAATGTAACACAGAAGGTTGAAACAAACCAACATGGAATGCAGATTCATCCAAAACAAGCTAAAATACTCGCTACACTGGAAGACCAAGGATCATAGAAAATTGATTTGGAACACATCAGTAGATTTACAATGTGTACCTTGAAGAAGCACCATTGCCAACACCCCGTAATATAGAACTCCGCGTGCGAGCTAGGCTGCACAAGGAAAATTGAAATGTAAAATCTAACCATGGTTCACATGTATAGTTAATAAATAAAGCATAGGATCTCATAGTTAGCCAATCTTTCAAATTTAAAATGCCCCATTGCTTGGCCGTGCAAGTCATGGTTGACATCTATGCCTGCTTGATTGATAGAACTTAGTTTGGACATTCATCCTAACCATCTATAAACTTATAAAGGCACTAAAAGGGCATCCAGTGCCATGAGGGCCCATTTATTGCAAGGTCTGGGAGGGTGGTATGTGGTCTTAATATAAGGAGAATCTCTTTGAGAGACTAAAACCCACATCCTCTAGGATGCAAGCGCCAAACTTACCGTCGCGGCAAGTGGGCTCCTAATATGCTACAAATTATGGTTAGAAGAATGTATGGCCAACAGAGGACCAGATGTTAACAGATCAAGCTTTTGTAATGTGTAAAAAGGATGTCTATAGCCAGAAGCCACCAAGGGTGACCCAACAGTGGAGGCTCGTTTAGGTTATTGGAGAGGTCATGCGTTCGAGCCATGGCCTCAATGAAAATGTATACGGCCCGCGGCAATGTTGCTCGGGAAACTCAGAATACCAAAAAGAGGTTTTATATCAAGATAATATCTTTTTGACAGGAATTTTGTAAACACAAACGTCATTTCATTAGTGCACCGCCTTTTTAAAAGCTTGTTCGATGTTTAAGTCAAGTTCTGAAAATGTTATTTCACTAATGAAATCGCATTACGAAGAGCAAACAAGAATGGTGGTTTGGTATAAATTTCAAAAGTATCATTTTAGGGAATATTTGAAGGAACTATCTTTATCAAAAAACAAAATAAAAAACCCTCCAATTGGTATAAGCACCCTAAACATCCATGGTACATCGTCAAGGTTGTAGATGGTGCTAGGCGTTTGTCGGGCGGGCACCTAGCGCCTGGTCCGCCTAAGCGGACACCTAGGCGGCCGTGGTTCAAAAAAAATTCCCTAAAAAACTTACTACGATTTGCAAAAAAAAATCCAAACTTACTAACATGCATAGTAGGGGTGCGGATTTTTAGTACATTGAACATCGTACTCATGCCTTAGGAAACACGGATACTTAAAGATGAGCTACGAATATGTATCCGGACGTATCGGATACATATATCAAACATCCGAATATGTCCATGATACATTTTATGTGTATCCTAAATTTTACTTAAATTTTTATCTGTGGATACATATCGGATACGTGTACATACATTTTGGAACATATCCTTGAATAAAAAGTAAAGCAAAGCTACCCGTTTACATAATTCACTTGTTAAACTAATTTAACCTTAAATCGACTGATTCGATTAAGTGAGCGTTTTGATTAAGTGAGCATTGAGCACATAACGACTCCTCTTCGTCTACCTACTATCATGCATGAGATCCTTACTCTCTCTCGTCTCCTCTTCTTCTCCCTCTTGTTGCGTTGCCAACACCACCGGGACGTAATGCTTTCCTTTCTTTTGTCAAGAGACTCCAGAGTATACAGGCAATTGTCATCCCAAGCCCTAAATTCAAACCCTCTACCCGCACCAACTGCAGACATCCGACTGCAATGATTGTCATCCCAGTGCCGGAAAGTTCACCAGGATCACCTTTGAAATTTGTTTTCTACAAGTGATATATATAAAGAACGTACCCACAGCATATATGTACCCTAACTTTTCAAAATTTACGTATTGTGTATCCTATATCATATTCTATCCCGTATCGTCTAGGTGCTTTCTAGCTCATGTTTGCATAGCTTTCACATGTTCTTTAGGAGTATGATTTAGTTCATGATAGATGGGGTATGTTGCACTCTCGGTGATGTGGGACCATCTCAAGTACATGTTAAATTTAGTTCGTTAGGATTTGATTTAAATAAAG
Source organism: Iris pallida (assembly GCA_029216955.1). Taxonomy (NCBI): domain Eukaryota; kingdom Viridiplantae; phylum Streptophyta; class Magnoliopsida; order Asparagales; family Iridaceae; genus Iris; species Iris pallida. The sequence goes on along the minus strand of JANAVB010016599.1, from coordinate 10,514,789 downwards.
ATTATATAGGATTGGAATAATTGGTGGTAACTTTTGGGCATTTAGCTTTATAAAAGCCATGAATAGCATGTGTTTGATATAAAGATTTATGGAGAAATATAAAAATTATAGTTTTTCATAAATTAAACCTTAATTTACATTTCCCTCATCTTTCTCCCCGATTATTAACCATCAAAATTTTGCTTCCAGACATTGTTCCCTATTCTCCTTCACATGAGCACGTAAAGGACATCTCCTATTTGTTGTTGCAATCAGATCCTGTAATCCAATTTAATATCGAACCATCTTTCGCTGTCGTTACGGATTGCCTGCACCAGCTTCACCCTCTTTGCCTGAATCGCATCGCCAATCCGCCAACAAATCCACTATTGCGCAATTATTTGTTAATTTCGTAATTTGTTGGTGTGCTTGCAGGGTTATAATAATAATAATTCTTTAAGATAAAAGCTTCCGCAACCTCAATCTCATTCTCATATTAATCCAATGTGTGTCATAGGGTCCTTAGGGCGGTACTTATCTGTACTTGTACCCTTCAAACCGAGGACTACCGGACATGTAAGTAAATACGTCACGATATTTGGACATGGCACCTACTTTGGCGTGTCCTAGCGTGTATTGCAGTGTCGTTGCGGTGTCCGACACGACACGACACGACACGGCAGATCCTACCAACTGATGATCATCGAGACGAAAATAGTAGATTTAAAAAATAAATAAATAAATCGACGAAGAAGAAAGAGAGGCGTACCCCGAGAGAAAAGAGCGGACGTTTGCCATGGCCACTTCTTCGAGAGGGCTTCAGAATGCGCGAATCGCCTATTTTCGTCCTAAAGAAGCATGCCTCGGGCTAAATCTGCAATTTGTAGAAAATTTTAGGGGGTGGAATGAGTAAATAGAATGGTTCGTGATTCGAATTCGATTTCGAAACCAAACCCTAAATTTAAGAAATGACAGAGAGGAGAGTCTGGTCAAAAATTGGGAGTGGGTGGAAACTGGAACAGGACGGGGACGTTGAAATGTTAATATTCCCGTGTGGTGGTACGGGAGAAATGGAATGGATGAACGTGCAAATTTTTTTAGAGTTATTCAGCACTAGGGTATGCTTCAATTGAGGGTTAAGAAGGTTCGGTGAGAAAAAGTTAAATAAGAAAAAATAAATTATATTATTTTAGAGAATTTAAGTGAGATTAAGTGAATGGAAGTTAAGCGAGAGGAGTACACTCAATCTATTCTACTATATTTTGTAACTTTTGTTTTCCAAAAATACTCTTGCATGTCTATTCCAATAAAAAAATAATATATTCTATTAGGGGTAGTTATGTACTTGCAATATCTAGCTTTTAGTATTATATATTAGTTTTATCTTTTGTTCTTTTTAAGTATATACAAAGTTAATTAAAAGATAAATTTGAGTGTCTTTTACTCTTTTCAAATACATACAAATCTATTCTACTATATAATGCCAAAAGTTAGGCTTCACCGTGGAACTTTTGCTTTCTAAAAAATACCCTTGCATGTCTATTCCAATACAAAAAATAATATATTTTATTAGGGGTAATTAGGACTTGCAATATCTAGCTTTTAGCATTATATGTTAGTTTTGTCTTTTGTTCTTTTCAAGTATATAAGTTAATTAAAAGATTATTTTGAGTGTCTCTTACTCTTTTCAAGTACATACAAATTAAGTTAATTAAAAGACAATTAAAATACATGCAATGCACGTGCATATATACTAGTACATATAATCTTGGTTCCATACGAGGGAGAATTAGGGTGTGTTTAATAATACGCTTATTTGAATTGGAGACTTTGAGTGAGAAGAGAAATACAATATTTATCAAAAATTTCATTATTACATATGTAACAAAATTACTTTGATTGGAATTTTAACTAGAACTTGTCAAAATATTCTCACAAATGAGGAAATTACGGAGCACCATGTTGGAGAGCAAGAAAGAATGGAGAAAATTTATAATATTTTATAGAACAAATAAGGGATAGTTATAATTTTTCAAACAAAATTCCTCAACTCTTCTCCTTAACCCTCCAATTTGGGAGGTTGAAAAAATAGACAAAAGAGAGTTAAACAAACCTTCACTTAATCCTCTATAACCCCCCATAAACCCTCACCCTTAAACCAAGTATAATTTTTTCTCCCTCACTTAACTCTCTTAACCCTTAATCCAAGCAGACCATGAGGATGGAGGTTTAGGATGAAGAGTCATAAAGGGTTAAGTAAGGGTTTATTTAAAAAAAATTCTCCATATTTTCAACTCCCCAAATTAAGGGTTAACAAGGGGAAATAATGGGCTTTTGTTTAAAAGTCATAAATACCCCTTGTTTGCCATGTAAAATATCGTGACATTCTCCTCCATTTTTGCTTTCAACATGTTACTCCATCTTCATGGCTTTCAACTTGTTGTCGTCCATGTGCGTCTTCTCTTTTCGCTTTCTTTTATTACTCATTGTTAAAAAAAATTGACGGATATATTTTTTATGTATTTGTTGAGTTGATGACCATATATATTTGATGCATAAAAAATCATCCAAGTGTGTAAAAAATTAGAGGAGAGATAGTTGATCACCACATATATTTTATGCATCTGTTGAGCTGATGACCACCGTAGAAGCATGAAAAAAGGATATTACTGTTAATCCCACATCGGAAAGGAGAAGAGAAAAGAAGTCTCATTTCACTCTACATAAAGAGCCCCTTTGCCTCCTTTGAAAAGGGCACCCCAAAAAAAGGGAGCCCGGTTCTAGAGAGCCCGTTCGAGCCACAAAAAGTTGCAACAGTGCCTCTTCTTCTTCTGGATCGGTTGTAAGTTCTTCACTTGCCATCTTAGCAAGAAAAAGTTAGGCTGCTACGAAGAAATCTAAGGTAGCACGGGCCATGTATCCCAAATGTGCTACACTCACAGTGAACCGGAGATGCGCACTCAAAATCAAGCACGTTGCCGATGGTAAACTGTACAGAGTCGACTCGGGTGCGTTTGCACCAGATACGAGCCGACTCTTAAAATCCCCGTCTCACTTGGTGTCACGACCCGCACCCTAGAGTAAGGGCACGAGACGTGGTTACGTCCAGCCTACGTCGCAGTGTCGACGGTAGAACGCTGTCCTAGGTCAACATCTAACAATATAAAGGTACCTGTACAGTATATACTCTTCGAATGGAGGTGACATAGCAAATACAGTCTCAATCACAACTAAGGTAGAACAGGATAAGATAGATAGATAAATATCCAGAATGAAAACACAGAGATACAATCCAGAATTCTAAGTGTCTAAAATAAGTACATATCCCAAAATCTCAGAATCCATATACAGTAATCCATGAAAAGTAAAGACATCCTAGTCTAAGGGAGTGTCATCTACTGCTAGTGGATCCTACTGCTGGTCCAAGTCCAAGCACTCATCTAGTGTAGCACCGTAGTAGGTAGGGCAGAACGCGTCAGCCTCATCCTCTGTAATATTTTAACAGGTCCAGTCAGGACAGGAGCGAGCACAGTACATCTCAACAAATCATAGTAGGTCAGGATATATAATCATGCTAGAGAGTAAGATACAAGAAATTGAAAGAATAACATGATAAAAGGAAGACTGTAAATAAATAGCTACAGTATATAGAGAACTATCAGTGACTAGTAATTCAGAGCACAAGACGGTTATGTAAACGGCACGATGTTGTACACGAGTAATCTACAGAGGTTGTACACGAGTAATCTACTGGATTGAATACATAACCACTTCTACTCCCCCGCCCCAATCAATACACAAGGATCTAGCCAAGTTATGTTATTATACACGAAGAATAGTCGTACACGAAGATCATGTGAATACATGAATATACACGATTTCACACGATTTGTACACGAATGTCACGAATACAAGGAGTACACGATGCTCACGATAAAGTACACGAACACGAATATCCGATGTATCCGCTAAGGGGATAACATCGCACGACAAGATTCATATAGTACTAACCCGTGTTTCCAACGTGTCAGCATCATGTAAAGTAATCTAAAGCATGAAATATACTCCTAATGCAGGATATGAAATGATCAGAGACTGTACTCACCTGTATCCTGAGAATCTGAAGGATATCTACTGTCCGAGGAGTGGTGTCTGTCTCCTATAGAACAGTACAAGTCACTATGAGTCTAAAATGATAATAAGATGCAAGTCAATGCATTCTACATAAATCTAGGTCAATCTAGACCAAAGTCAACTCTTGGTCAACTCTGGTCAACCCTAGAAGTCAAACTAGGTCAACCAAGTCAAACCTAAGTCAAACAAGTCTATACTAGTCTAACTAGTCTATTCTAGGTCTAACAAGACTAAACAAGTCTAACTAGACTCTATACTGGCATTCAAGCCACAACCATAGGCTAAGAGCCCTAGTCTAGGCTATTAGGCAATACCATGTCTAAACCAACCATAACACACATATACACATGTCAATTCATTTATCTAAAATATTACACATATTGATATATTTATAATCTAATATAGAAATACACATAGCATATAGGTCACATATATGTACATGCCACATACCCATATATATACATGTGTATATATACACATACATAGAGAATAAGGAAAGGAGATGTGGTGGTGACATGTGTGTGTATAGGAATAGTGGCATGGCAAAGACCTGTGTGTGGTTTCCTGAAATCAGTGGAGTGGTAAGGGAAGAACAGTGGCTAATCCTAGGTTCACATGACAGTTACATGAAACAAATCATAGCTTAGGAAAATCTGGAAAACAGTTGACAGGTTATATGAAGGGAATTCAGTATATTATGAATGAAATGAGCATTCAATTTAACTAGATACCTAAATCATACACATAACAGTTAACAATACCCAAAGAATATGAGTATTCACATTCAGATTTTGGTTTAAAACAGGAATTCCATGAATGACAAACTGGAAATTCATCTCAGGAAAATAGAAAATCAGTTGACAGGAAAGTGCATTGACAGTGTAAAAAGAATGGAAATCAGTTCAGTAAAGAAGAATAAATCAGTGAATGGAAACTGGAATTACATGACAGGTTTTATTAAGAATCAAACATTCATTTCAGTTTAAGAGGGAAGGGAAGAACTACTTCAGGTATTAAGAATTGAAATCATTCAAACTCAGTATGAAGAAGGGAATTCAGTTCAGGATTGAGAAGAAACCATTCTCAGTTTTAGCAATTTCGAAATCCAACCCATGTCCAATTTCCATTCTCAAACCATACAGCCTTTTGAATTGTAATGCTAAGCTAAATATGAACTAACAATATGTGGAAAAACATTTAACAGTGAAAAACATCAATAAAACAGGAATTTAAATGTTTAGGAAATACTGAAAACTCAAGTATCAGAACAGTATCAGTCGAACATGCAATTAACCCAATCGAAACCAATTTCTTCATCCAACCCCTAAACTAACATGTAAACTTAATTAATCATATATCATTAATCATGTTAGGATCTAATTTAACAGTTTAAAACATGAATTAAAGCATTAAACTGGAAATAAAATAGAGAACAAAACCCAGTACTGTGCACGCACAGTGCATGCCCGTGCGCAGCCAACTGCGTGTCCGATACGACACGATAGGTCATAAAACTTGATACACGTGGTGTCAGTCACTGCCTCTTCGTGTGTGTCCAATACCACGCGTCCACGTGTCGTGTCCACGGCGCAAATGACCCCGAGCAGCAGGGAAAGCACACTACTCGCGCGCGCGTGGTGCACCCGCGTGTTCCCGTGTCCTGCGCGACCCGACACGACGCCAAAACCAACTCAAAACACCAGAAACCCATAAGCAACACTAAACCCTACCTATTCAAAAACATTCCAGAAATTCAATCGAAATGTCCTTTGGGGCATTTCATCAAACACATTCATACATCCACTGATACGTATCCGATACGGACACGTATTGGACACGAATCCTAGGGTTAGCTATACCTACAGTTAGGGTAGGCCTAGGGCTTCCTAAATATGCAATAATAACAGAAATTTATGGTGTAGATTCGAAATTACCTATAGGTTTGCAAAGTATCAAAAAGCCCCAAATGAGAGTGGATCCTCAAGCTTCCAAAACTCTCCCAAATTGTTGCTCCCTTGAAATTTCTCAATACCAACAGCAAGTAGAATAAATTTAGAGCCTAATTCAATTGATTTGAGGGAAAAAGGAATTAAATAGGAATTTCTAGGAATTATTGAAGTTGGAGCATACCTCTTCCTTAAACTTGAGAACTTTCTAAAGGAGGCTAGCCCTAAATTTTAGGAGACATTAAATAGAGAGGGAGGACTAGGTTGGCCGGCCATGGGTGTGTGTTGGGCTAGGGTTTACATGGAGTTGGGTTTTGGGCCTCTATGGGCTTAAGTCATAAATCATGACTTGTGAAACCACAAGCCATTAACTAACCTATTCGAATCCTAATTTCCCCAAATAAATTCTAATGAGTTTGATATCACTAACTTAGGTCAAGCTAGGGTTACACACTCTAACCAAGTAGTCATGACCTAGGTTAGCTTCTAGCACAGTCTCCTAAGTTACCCTGAGTCAAAGTCAATAATAGCACCAAATCAATTATACTAAAAATCACTAAAAATTCTAATGATTATAATTAATACTAATAAATTCCAATAATTCCAAATTTTTAAAAATGACCAAAGTACCCTCAAGCTAGAAATGTGGTAGTGACACTTGGCACATCTTCTGCTTTTGGAACCAAGTCATACAAGGCAAAACTTGTGACTTTGAACCCATGCGCCCACGTGGGTTGTGCGCATGAAGTGGGTTCAAGTCGCAATACATATTGCTCCCCCACCAATGATCTGGGCATATCTCATGCGCTGGAACTGGATCAGGGGGTACAACATTCACATGACCATCCCGGCACTTGGCCTCGCCATGCGCCTGAAGGGGGTGTGAAAGTGAAACTCTCCCCTCATGATTTGCGTAATGTGATCACTCACAAATGCATACAGGAGAGCTGACCATTAAGCACGATGCGCCCCTCGTGGGGTACACTTGTGCCATGGTCACCATTAACTGCTGTTGTTGCAAAATAACGGCTCCATCATCCAGGCAGTCTGTGTTCCAGCGACTGCAATCTGTTGCACCCATCCAACATCATCTCGGAAAAAATGTGCCAATTGAAGATGAGTCAGAGCCCAAGATTGCTTCTTGCCATGTTGTCTCCAATACCCATTCATCAGGGAGAAAGACAACCACCAATCCCTCGACCTCAGCAGCATCGTCCAAGAGTCAGCCGAGGAAAAGCAAAACGATAGTCCCGTCCTCAGGGGTGTTTGAGAGCACCCAGTCAAAGAAGAAGGTTTTAGCGGAAGCATCAGCTGGGTGTGATCAAACTCCTACTATCCATGATAACCCTCCACTTGAAGATGAGGACGTTCTCCAAGGAACCGACCCCGAGGTAGCTGGGGGTAGCCAGTACATGGTCTCAGAAGGGGAAGCTCTTTCGCAGGAAAGTGAGGTCGAAAGCAAAGCCTCGACCGATCCATCCACTTCCACCCATGTTATGCAAGTCTACATGGCTCGGGGTGGTAATGAAGGAGAGTCAGATGCTCCAGCTCCGGACATCGTGCAACGCATGGACACCCTGGAAGTAGGGGTGAGCATTATTCAGTTTTGGACCAAAAATCGAACCGAACCGAACCGAATAAGAAATTTGGTTCGATTTTAAAAAAATTCGGTTCGATTTCGGTTTTGAAAATACTAAATTTTCTTATTCGATTTTGATTTCGGTTTTGGGATTCGATTTCGGTCCAAAACCGAATAAGAAAATTAAGTTTATATATATATATATATGTGTGTGTGTGTGTGTGTGTATGTGTGTGTGTGTGTGTGTGTGTGTGCGTGTGTGTGTTAATTATAGGTATATACTAAATATATATAGGTATATACTGAATATATCTAGGTATATTTAGTTATTATATATATTAACAAAAAAAACATAATAAAACCGAATAAACCGAAAACCGAACCGATTTAATTCGATTCGGTTCGGTTATTGACCAATTCAGTTCGTTTCGGTTTTGCTTATTCGGTTTCGGTCCAATTCAGTTTCGGTCCAATTCGGTTTTTGCTTATTCGCTTCGGTTGGAACCGAATAAACCGAATACTCACCCCTACCTGGAAGGGAGCCTCAAAACCCTCTCTACCACCATGCAATCCTTGACTCAATGGTATTTGAGATTCAGACCACTATGGCATCTCAACCATTAGCAAGGGCACGTGTCTTCACAGTCTCAATTCAGGGGCCAATGGAGAATCAAGTATACCCGCTCAACGGGTATCTTTGAGTGCAGATCATCATACTGTACCTCGGACGTCGGCTCCTTCAAATGCCGAACTTCACACCTTACCGCCCACACCGGCTCCCAGTTCTACAGAAGAGCTGGTTGACATGATCAGAGATTTGCGCGAGCGCTTTGAAGCACGAAACAAGCAGGAAAACGTCAGAAGATGGGAATCCTGCAACCTTACCCTTTTGAGTGGAACAAAGTAATTTACCCTCCAAAGTATAAACCATAAATATTGACGCCATATGATGGGAAGGATTCTCCTAGCCGGTATCTGACCTACTTTCAGTCCCAAACGGAACATCTCCCAAAGGAAGACGCCCTACTCACCAGCCTATTTGTCGGAGCATTGAAGGAAGTCACTTACGATTGGTACTGCAGTCTCCATGACCACTCTATATCATCCTTCGATGACTTGACATGCCTCTTCCTCGATCGATTCTACGACGGTGGGAAGGACATGACCATGTCATCTCTTATAGAAGTGCATCAGACAGAGAAGAAGACTGTTCGAGCCTTCATCAAATGTTTTCACAAGCATGCTTAAGGTTGCCTCCGGGTATGTCAGAACATGTACTGATCGATGCCTGCAGCATGAACATGACTCATGCAATCAAGCTCTGGCTCGACTCAACCCAGCCTTCCGATTGGAGTTCATTGATCATCGGGGCCGAAGCTGCTGAGAAGAAGGCACGTAATGCTCGCCCTTGGGGGTTAACTTTCCCGCCTTTGATGATAAAGGGATACGTGCTGCTACCAACAATAGTGGATGCGAGGCGAAAGGGAAGCAGGCATTGACTGTCAATGCTTCAAAAACAACGCAGGGGCCCGCTCAGAAGCCTCTACCAACACCAAGGTCGAAGGAGGTCTACTCCTTCAATGACGAGGACACCTTATAACTCTTCGAGATGCTGAAACAGAGCGATAAGATCAAGTTGCCTGATCCTAAGCGTCCTGACGAGGTGGGCAGAGTAGGCGACCCGAGGTACTGTCACTACCATCGGTTCGTTGGACATCCAACTCAAGACTGCTACATCCTCAAGAACTACATACAATGCATGATCAATACGAACGTTATCTCAGTCGATTACGAGGAGAAAAAAGTCTCAACCAATATGGTATCGCTCCAGTTCGGCACCTTACCGCCTACTACAACTCAAAATGGTGTTGTCCATATCCCGAAGGCGACATTGGAGGTGGTCAACCTTCTGCCGACTCGTGACAACGTAAGCGGACTGATTCCACTCACCATACCTTAGGGGAAGATTATGTGGGTTCACCCAGATCTCGCTCTGGAACTGACTCAACCGGGGGTACGTTCTACCTCCAAAGCTAAATACAAGAAGACCAAGTCTTGCCGAATGGTGACCTCCTCCCCCAAGGAGACACTTCCTGTACAAATGTGTTAACAGCAGAACGCTCAGCCTGTGGAAGCCCCTATCGAAGTGGCACCTCCCGTCACCACCTCGGCTGCTCAAGGTGAAGGTCCTTTCCAACTTTCGGCAGCTGACAAACAGAAACATAAGAAGGTCCGCTTCGACAGGCCTCTACGAAGAGACAACGCTTCGGGGTTAACCAAACCCCACAACTTTGACATACTGGCACAACTTGCCAGTACTCCAGCTCGGCTGTCCTTGTTCGAGCTTTTTCGTCTATCTAAAGATACTCGGGAGGCTCTTTACGAAGCCCTGAAGGATACTGAGTCTTTCATCAGTCAGGTCAAGCAGCTTGAGGATGATCCAACAATATGTCCACACTGCCATAGTGTGGGGGAGATGATCCCCAATATCACATTCACTCAACAAGACATGCTACTCAAAAACAACCGATACAACTGACCAATGTATTACACAGGGTATGTTGGGGCCATCAAGGTGGATTGGATACAGATCGACCTGGGATCTTCTCTCAGCATCATCCTCCAAACTCTCCTTCAGATGTTGGAAATCCCAATGCATCGTCTGACAGCGTCTCACACTACAATCAGTGGCTTCAACGTCAGCAAGAGTGAGCCGCTGGACAAGATCTGACTGAAGTGTCATATCGGTGATCTCCAGACCGAGGTGACTTGTTATGTCGTGGATGCGGACATCAACAACAACATCCTGTTGGTACGGCCGTGGTTACATGAATACATGGTGGTGCCATCTACTCTCTATCAATGTATGAAGTACATATCCACCAACGACATAGTCAGAAGAGAGTTTGCTGATGTCAATCCCTTCACGGAGATTGAGGCCTTCTTTACCGACTCTGACCTATACAAGTCGATTCACCTCGAGCATGAAGCCAACGATGCCGATGATGAAGCCGAGCCGAAGATGACTTGGAGGCAGAGATGACGATCGACGCTCCCCTGAAAGTGTGACTCAACGGGAAGCCGCCCCAAACACCGTCTCCTATAGTGGTCAAACTTTGCGGGAGGGTACCAACATCTCTAGGCGGAGCATCCACTGAAGCCTCGTTGAAGATACGACTCAAGGGGAAGCCTCCCTAAGTGTCGGCTTCTCTCATGGCAAAACTATGTAGGAAGGCACCAGTCACCGGAATATCAACTGACGCACCTCTCAAGGTACGGCTTAAAGGTAGACCTCCTTAGTCTTCAGTCCCTCTTAAGCTTCAAGAAAAGGCCTACGTATCTCTACCAACACTAGAGCCGACAAAGGCCAAGCTCCCAATAGATTCTTCCGAACCACCTCAGGCCGCTCCAGTACTCACTGACGAAGAACTGGGAGAGTACCTATCCGCCAATGTGGATGTACCGTCCCTTGATGACGTAATCCCTCGGGACAAGATCCCGCATTTTATCAATAAAAGTGTGTCTTTTAATTATTCTATTCTTCCACATTGGAATGCCATGTATACTCTAGATAATGCTCTACAGTCGTTGCAAACACAAATAACGACTGTTAATTATGTAAATCGAGTCGTACTGTACCAAGGAGTCTGTTATATAGTCCCGTCTCAGAACCAGGACGAGAAACCTATCATCTTCGGCAAAGTCGAGCGGCACCAAGACCTTCCACCGACGAAGCCAGAACCCAACACCGGCAGAATACAAATTTACTGGTACAATGATCGAGCCAAGTATCTCACCTAAAAGATGGGCTACAACCTGAAAAACGGCCAGGGTCTAAATTATGGCAAGGGCCAACGTCTTCCCTTACGACTCCCTGTTCCAAAAGGAAAGCCACAAGACTATTATCACCATACTCGATGGGGGGTGGGCTACATCACGCCCCCAACAAATCTAGAAAGTTCAGAATCAGAAGACGTCGCACACTCGTCTGAGGCTTCAACTTGGGACTCCGACACTAGCGTCACCGTCAAGAGCCGTCTTCGAGGTGATCACCTCCAAGATCTGAAGACAGTATTCAATCTCATGCGGGCACATCAACTCAAAATGAACCCCACCAAATCCTTCCTTGGGGTTTTCAGTAGGTTATTGGGCTTCAATATCACTGCAAAGGCATCCATGTCAACCCCAAGAAGACTAAAGCTATCCTTGACATGGACCCTTCGAAGAACCTTAGAGAACTTCGAGGCCTGCAGGGACGTCTCGCATACATCCGAAGGTTTATCGTGAACCTTTCCGGGAAATGTCAGCCCTTCACCAAGCTCATGAAGAAGAGAGTCTCCTATGTCTGGACGGAAGAATGTCAGAAAGCCTGACATTAAAGCTTATCTGACGAGCCCTCCAGTCTTGGTGGCACCTGTCGCAAGCAAACCATTTATACTATATGTTCGTGCAATGGACCATTCCCTTGGCGCTTTGTGTCACGATCCGCACCCACTTTTCGGACGCGAACTCGTGAGCAAGCCAGCTACGTATCGAGCGGACTCCAGTCCGACTCGAATACGTAAACGCTGTCATGGCTAGAGTAAGCTGCCAAATCATGGCAAACAAATCTATATCTTAATCCACAATAAGAATAATAAACATGAATAAACACTATGGGTCGTGGTCTGCAGCCCACTAGCATAAATGTCCGATAAGACTCTAAAGAAAATAACAAGAGTCTAAAACTGAATTAAGAAATAGGATATCTCATGATAAGGTATGAAAGCACGAGCGGATAATAAACACGATAACGATACCTGAATCCCGCAAGCGTATCATCACATCTGTCATCCAGAACTACTAGCTAACTCCATGCAATCGCTAAACCTGAAGAGATCATCAGGTCCTCAGAGGACATAGCAAGATACATAATATACATGCATATCTAACAGTTTTATCATGCGCAAGGAAATAAATAAGAAAAATAGGAACACGACAAATGACTACGAACACTAACACGAACACACAAACACTAGAACAACTACGTGTAAATGAACTACCGAGCGAACAATGAACACGAGATCAATGGAAGAACCAAACCCTCATCCCGAGTGTGGACTCATAGGTTTGAACTAAGCACTAACCCTCGTCCCGAGTATGGACTCTCTGGTTAGTACTAACCCTCGTCCCGAGTGTGGACTCTCTGGTTAGTTCACGGTAAGGCACCCTCATCCCGAGTGTGGACTCTCTGGTGCAAGTATAACATCCTCGTCCTGAGTGTGGACTCTCTGATATAAACACCCTCGTCCCGAGTGTGGACTCTCTGGTGTAAGTCAAGTCAAGTCCAGTCAACACCCTCGTCCCGAGTGTGGACTCTCTGGTGTAAGTAATCGACATCCTCGTCCCGAGTGTGGACTCTCTGATGTAAACAGATCAAAAAAAACACCCTCGTACCGAGTGGACTCTCTGGTGCCAAGGAAACAATATCAAGGATTTAGCAGTTCAATTACACGTACTCGTTCTATGATACGACTCAAGCAAGGTACTGACGAGAAACTCCAAGTGAACTACAAGACCAAACATGAACACGGCTATATGCAATAAAAATAACTCAAAAGAATATAATACGAAAAGCACATGTCCATAAACATTCAAAACCGGGAAATGAAATACAATGCATGTAAATCAAACTGTAGAGGAAGGCAAGGTATACTTGTCTGGAGTTTGCACGCAGATCCAATAACAATCTAGTCCACTGCTAAGCCATAAAGTTTAAATCATCATAACTGTCTCCGAAAACTGAAATAAATATTGTCAACATTCTCAGAATAGTCAAATTAGCTAGAATTATTTATCCTTAAGTCCAATTCTGGACACAGGGGCAAAACGGTAATTTTGGACAAAAACGGTATCCGCCGTTAGACTCGTTTTGCACTGAAAAGTGTACCAGAGTCAATGGTCTCTAAAGTAGTGAAACTACATATCTACGAATTCGTTTTGATGATACAAACCTAACTGTATGTCCAATTTTGGATTCTGGTGGGCCGTGCACAAAATCGTCCGTTGAATCGGATCGTGGGGCCCGCAAAACGGCGATCCGATCAATTGTCTCAGAATCGGACCAAACTTGGCATACAGGACCAGAAAAATGATACGGTCCTGTTGGCATAAGTTTCGTCTCGATCTGACGAACGTACACAAAGTAATTGGGAAATTTGCACAGAGGCCGATACGGTGAATTTCGACGGATACGCATCAAATTCGTCACGCACACACGACCAATTTGAATTCCGTCAAAGCCCACACGTCCACAAAACCATTGCGCACCTTTCGATGCTTTCGGTTCGCGACCACATCGCCCGGTTTGGCAGGACGCACGTCGTATCAAAGGGTTTTATTGAATTTCGAAGACAGAATTGATATATTTTTCCTGATTTTTGAATTAATTTATCTCGACAATTAATGGATGAAATTAAAAACTGTAAATGGAGTTTTGGTATCCTATATATTTTATAGGAACGTGTTTAATTATATTTTTGAAACTGCTAATAATTAACTAGCAATTAACCCTTCAAAACAGGATCACAACTAACAAAAACTGCTATTTGCATATTATTAATTCAGTGGATTTTTCGAGACTTTACAGGTCTTATACTAGCGGTAGGTTGCAATTCGACCAAAAGTTGTCAAAGGGAAAGGTAGCTGGCCATGTGGGCTGCGCGTACGAATTTATAGCTTCGAAAACGATTGAACAGAAACAGAGAAAATCAATGGAGAAGTTAGTACCTCGGTTTGGAGTCGGGACAGAGCAATCCTCTGTTTCACGCGCGGCACCACGCCGTCCGGCGACTCGTGCGGAGGCGCACAGTGGTCGTGGCTGCACGCCAGGCGTCGGGGAGGGGTGGCGAGGCGCTGCGAGACTAGATTAGGGTTTTGAGTTGCTGCTGTTGTCGCGTTTTCCTTGCCGATCTCCATCCCGCTTATAATGATACGCCTACGCTCTCGGGCTGGGGGGTTAAACGCGGCTGTGCGTTGGAAAGTTTGGGGTGGGCTCACGCCTGTGAGCTTGGCCCTTGGGTTTGGGTTCCAGCTCGGGTGGGCTGGGCCGAAGGCTTGAGCCTGCTGTTTCTTGATCATTATTTATGTATAATCTATATATATATATATAGACACACACACACACACACACACACACACACACACACACACACACACACACACACACACACACATATATATATATACATACACATATACGCCTATATACATATATATATATATGTATACATACACATGCATACCTTTATGTATATATTTATATATATAATCACATATACATATGTATAATATATATTTATATATAAATACACATATACACATATATAATATATATATATTTATATATACATACACGTACACACATATATCTTTATATACATATATACATACACCCATATATAATATATATATCTATACATATACATATATATCACATATACATATATATATCTATACATATACACATTTATATACATATATACCTCATAAAAAAAAGTCCACCCATCCTCTCTCTCTCTCTCTCTGAGAAACAGAGGGAGATGATGGATGTGGTTGGCAGCAGAAGAGAAGAAGGAGGTGCAACAAAGATACTGTTATTATTATTATGAAAAAAACCAATTTTCAAATACAATTAATTCCTAATAAATGGATTATTTTATTTGGATGTTAAATCTTATTAACTTCCTATTGATTCATATTCATCACACCATTCAAATACTATTTTATGGCTCTTTATGCCTCATTGAAAACCTTTTAATTATAAGGGATGGGTCATGGCTCTATATATTACATGCATTCTTTTCTTTAAAAAGTGAATTAACATGAACAAAAGATCAAAAAATCATGTCTCTTTCTCTCTTCCTTACCCTAAACACTCCTCTTCATTTTATTTTATTTTCTGGGCAAAGCTAAGTTCGGGTCAATCTCTCCGAGTTGTGTGCGACGACGGGAAACCGGTAGAGCGGGAATTTTACCACTAGGAGCATCCGGAAAAGTCTGTACATAGACCCGGATTAACTCTTAGGGCAGTGCTACGTGCGCGACTTCCCCGGAGGCCGGTAACTTTTAATTTTGTTTATTTTGTTTACAGATTTCAAAAGGAGAAAATAAAATTATTTCTAACAATCTAAGAGTTAATCCGGGTATGCACTGTTACTTTTACATTCTGAATATTGATCAGAAAATCATATTGTATTCTGGTATATATATACAACTTCATCCAGTATCAAAAGATATGCATTAGTACAAAGACACTTTTGCTAACCACGTTATACATAATATCAGTTTCTGACAAAAACGTGATTTTCTAGTTCTAGATTACAATTGGATCATCTTTTCCACTACACAATTTTTGTTTTGTCCGTAAACATAGTAAGAAACTTTCAAAGAAGCTTCTTAAGGATATGAGCTTTATGAATCATATTGTCTTACAATTTAGTTGCTTCATGTCTCTAGTATTTTGCGGTCATATGGGCACTATACTACTTGCAAGGTCTTAAAGGTACAATATAAGATTGTGGTCCTACATTTTTCTAATATTAGTTTATACATGATTCTCAAGACAATATTCTTATTTTAGTTCACAAGATTTCATGTCCTATGTGTTACTTGTTCCAATGCACAAAGTATGGGCACAAAACACTAGCATGTATTTGCATGCTTTACTGTATCCTAGAGTACTGTGTTTATGTCGTGTCCGTTACTTAACACATTACATACATTTTAGTTTTTGGAAGTGGATTATTTGTTATTTTGATACACATACGATATGTCAATATATGAATAGAGACATGGACACAATATTGATTTGGCGTACACTTTGGACTTTGGAATGTGTGTCACAGCAAACACACAAATAACACTAATTTTTTTAAATTCTGCCCTTACTATATTCTTTGTTTTGTATCGCATGCTTGCTCAATTTGTATAGTAAATTCTTATACTACCTGTGACCAAATAAAGTCCAACAAGAAAGGGTGTGACCTTGGCTCAATTTATCTGACCAAAGATTCAGTTTGCCTATGATTGTGCTGCACGAATGTGTAGTAGAGAATCAAGATATTTATGAGTTACTAAGATATTCAAAAATGTTTATGAATGGAATTGGTAACGGTTTGATCTATGAGTTAAAGTTATATACTATTGTTAAGTTCTTTGAGGGGATTGTATTATTTTCTCTGGAAAAATAATAATAATATTTTCTTAGTATTATTGGCTACACATCCTCTCTTTAATGTCTTTTATTTTGCTCTTCAATTCTGACCGTTTTTAACAACTCATTTAGTGACTCCTAAATGACCAAATTATTAGCTATTACTTGATCCTATTAAATGGTCATTGGCTGTTGGTGGTCTTATTAGATTTTAATTCTCATTAAACCCATTTAATTGTTGGTCTGGGGGTATATATATATATATATATATATATATATATATATATATATATATATATATATATATATTCATTTTGCCCTATTGGAAAAAAGAAGATATACATATGAAAACTCATTACCTCCTTCTCATTGCCTCTTGCTCTCTTAGTACTCCTCTTAGGAATAAACTTGGCTAAGATACTTGTTCTCCTAGTTATTGCCATATTTTGTCATTGTAATGGCCGAGTCCTCAAAGACTTTCGCTAAAAAGGTACTATGTGGAGGGATATGGACCAAGGAGCCTCAAGAGCTATAAAAAAAAATCATTGTCTTATTATTTTTCAAATAATTCACTATATTTCTTTCAAGTTAATTTTGGCACCGTCTTCATCCATGCTAAACTATATCGGTGTTGGCCGACAATACTATGAATTTTTTTACGACTTGTATGTATAATTTATGTTGTTCTTGGTCTTGTCATATCAAATTTTTTTTTTGGTTCCTTTGTTGAAGGGGCCAAATTTTTTTGCGACATGAAAGTATATCATGTCCATGTAGAATGAGAGTTTGCTCCTTATATTTCCTTGGAGAAAGTTTTATTTATATTTCTACATTTCTGTTGTTAACTATTTTATGTAATTTGGTCAAAGTCTTTGATGAACTGATTTACTTTCCATACATATAAACACTAGTGACTTGGGTGTTTTGTAATAATAATGTTTTTTTTACTTGGCATCTTAGACATATATTGTATGATGCAGTTAATTTCTTATTTAACTTGAAATTAATGATACAAGAAGTATAACTTGTGTTCTAGCTTCACTGGTTACCTTGTCTTGAACCAAAGTTCTTCCCTTCCCATATCAAAAGGTCTCAAACTTTCAACCTTTTATTTCTTCATGTTAACATTATTGTTCTTGTTCCTTCTATATGTAATTTATTTATTTTCTCATTCCTTTGAAGGAGTCAGACTTTTGATCAAACATAAACACAATCTCATACATGCAAATGAGTGTGCTTGTTTGTTTATTTACCAATCATTATTTGAGGAAAGATCAATTATACTTTCCCTACCATTCTTTTGTGTAAGTTTTACTCTATTTTGAGTTTTTGGCTTCTGATCCGATATGTCTGGTTTGCATGTCTTGTGGCTTACCTTGGATTTTTTGATGATGTTTCACTAGGATGCTGTTGTTTTAATGTTGGATCATTGCTATATTAAAGAAATGATTTTAAATCATACTCAAAATTACATGTTCAACTAGTGATGGAACACATTCACATCATATTGTCTGTAGTAGAATTTGAGATTTTCTACCATCCTTTTTTCTTTAATATGTAGTTTCTGATATTTGTCATTGGTTATACATTTGGTCTAATTGATTTTATTTTGATCTTTTTTTTGTGCAAAATATTGTGGTTTGTTAGAAATACAAGAGTCAGAAATACTTCTTTATGTTGAAATTTTATTGTCTAAAAGAATTAGACAAAGTAACTACAAGTTTTACTTACCTGAAGATTAGTAACATTTATTTTCTTGAAGACCGAGTTGTTAGAATTTTTTTTTCATACATGATTCTTGTATAGTTATTTCTTCACGTTAGAATATATATTAGAGATTGTGACATGCTAGGAAATGTTCAAATATGCTAAGGTGGAGGTACATAAAAAAAAAAAGTTCTTTGCTCGAATGTTATTTTTTATAAATCACATTTTCCAAATCCGTGGATATTAATGGTTGTTTAGCAGGAATAATGGAACTATCTCAATACAATATGATATATTCTTTTGAATTGCTATTACTAAGCCGAAATCAAGACTAGAAGTACAAAAGTGCTCCGATCAATTGGAAAGGTAATTTTCGTAGTTACAATATATATTTTCTGATCGTTTTTATTTCTAATTTTTATTAGAGAAATATATTGTTGAAATCTATGATCAAATTATCTTGGTTTATACACATGGTTTTGTATATTCTTGTATAAATGTGATATTCTTCGCATGTTAGTGTGAACCTTAAATGACTATATTATCACAATATTAGACTTTCTAGTTGGGAAAAAAAATATTACAATATTGTTCAGTCACAATATTGAGAAAAACTTTGTTTTGCTTATATTTCGTGACGTTACAATTCTTTGATTCATTCAGACAATTTAGTTACAAGAAAATAGTTAGTGAAATTGCAAATTCCTTTAAATCTAAGTTTTTTAAAGTTAAGATTATTTTGGGTACAAGCCGAAAGGGTCCTTCTGTCAACCGGGCGTAAATAGCCCTAAGCGACACGGTACTTAATCGTCCCCCTATGGACCTCCGCTAGCTGGGAACCGGCCCCTACAGCTAACCCAAATTAATCAACACTTGATAAACTAAAGATTTTTTAAGGTTGATTAGCAAAATCTCTTAAACTATTATTCTAATACTTTATACTGTCATTTTTTGCAAACATGGCTATTAAAGATAAATCTTTAGAGCCAAGACTGAAAGTTATTATGTCTTACTTTAAGAGGTGATAGACCCAGATGCTTTTTGGCTCACTATCTTAGGACTTATACATTAATTAGTGGAATAGAATATGATTTAAGGGCAACCCAAATATCTGGCTCAGTCAAACCAAAAATTTCTAAAGAAAATTGACTACTATTGGTTTCATAAGATTCTTAAGTATTTTTTCTGAGTCATTATATGACATTTTCTTCGGATATAAAGACACTCAAAATTACTAAGATCCAGTATAAGGATTCATCTGTGAAACTACTTTGATACTCATAAGTTGATAGGTACATGTGACAAACTGTTTTAGCTAGGAGTATCAAAGAATTTGAAATTGTATATCTAAACATAGTTTGTACTAAAGCTGAATGGATCAGATATCTTGCTATGTATATATCAAATAGATCCAGGCCTAAATTCTACTCTTACTATGACTTCATGAAGTATTGAATATGTTAAGCATCTTATATGCATTAACATGATATACATATTTCTGTACCTGTCATTTTTATAAATTATGCTAAAGAATTGCTAAAACATGATCTTGTGATATTATGAGTTCTAAGATGAACAGGTACTTGCAGCTGCATTTTAAGGCATTAAAAGACCCTAAAAGGCAAAAATGTGGTTCTTGACTATATAAGTCATAAAGAACTATACAGATATCTTGACGAAGAGTCTGTTTACTCTTGACAAAGAGTTTGTCTAGGAAATTAATCCTAGAATCATCGAGGGGGATGGGGTTAAGCCCATAGTATAGTCACCAGCAGTGGCAACCCAACCGAGTCTGACTGGAGATCCCAAGAAGCCGGTTCAATGGGTAGGAACAAGCTGGACTAGGTGACTATTATGGAACGCTGACCTGAGATTAAATTCTCTTTAAAATAAAAGCCCAGGAGGCTGTACATGTGTACATTCATACCTCATCCCTATGGTGACAGTGTTCCTTTTGTGATATGGATAGGGTGAGTTTAAACTCTTAATAAGTCCAAGCATGATATGCAAGGTTGATTCCTATCACCAACCCTTAAGGACTTACCTATATGAGAGGTCGTGAGGGCCGCGACTATAGGACAGGGCGATCCTAGACAACTCTCATGAATGTGTAAAAGTGTGCATGGCCATTCAAACGTGCCACCCGATAGACCCAAGAACCTCTAGCGTACTATGTGTGTTATTTTCTGAATCTGGTTTAAGAAGTCTGATTCAAGGCATAGTCCATTAAGTACTTCTTCAGACAAAGACAATGGTCACTACGTGAGATTCAAGGCTGTAGTCCATCTCATCTATGCATAGTATTCACTTGCCCAGAAATTTTGTACTTCGATTTTATTTATTTTTTAATATTGTTATTTTTGTTTTTGTTTTGTTTTTTTAGAAACTTGGTTTTTTGGGGGGAATTGTTATTATTATTATGAAAAAAAATCAATTTTCAAATACAATTAATTCCTAATAAATGGATTATTTTATTTGGATGTTAAATCTTATTAACTTCCTATTGATTCATATTTATCACACCATTCAAATACTATTTTATGGCTCTTTATGCCTCATTGAAAACCTTTTAATTATAAGGGATGGGTCATGGCTCTATATATTCCATGCATTCTTTTCTTTAAAAAGTGAATTGACATGAACAAAAGATCAAAAAATCATGTCTCTTTCTCTCTTCCTTACCCTAAACACTCCTCTTCATTTTATTTTATTTTCTGGGCAAAGCTAAGTTCGGGTCAATCTCCCCGAGTTGTGTGCGATGACGGGAAATCGGTAGAGCGGGGATTTTACCACTAGGAGCATCCGAAAAAGTCTGCACATAGACCCGGATTAACTCTTAGGGCAGTGCTACGTGCGCGACTTCCCCGGAGGCCGTAACTTTTAATTTTGTTTATTTTGTTTGCAGATTTCAAAAGGAGAAAATAAAATTATTTCTAACAGATACCAATCTCCAACAACACTCCTCCTCACTATGGCACCTTCCCCCAGATGCACCAGCACCAGCAACAACCTACCTACCATGTCATCCCAGCAGTTGGGTATCAAGCTCATCCCTCCTGCGCGGTAGTGGTAGAACAAGGCATTCCTGTCAGTGAGCCAGACCGGCTTCCCCTATGCGGCATCGGCATCGGATGGGCCCTGTTCTTGTCCGGTTTCTTTCTTGCTGCGGTTCCATGGTACGTCGGTGCTTTCATTCTACTTTTCGTAAGGCTTGACTTCAGGGAGCAGCCAGGGTTGGTCGCATGAGCAGTTGCAGTGGCTTTGGTGACGGTACCTGTTGTTCTCAATACTTATCATGGAATTTTTGGCTGGTGAAGCTGAGAGCAACATGGATGGAAGTAAATGCCAGTCTGACGTGTATATGTAGCTTATTCATGAATGTACATATACTTGGTGGTTGTACCATCTCATATTATTCAAGAACATATCTGTATCCTTAACATGTAATTTGAGTTTCAAATGGCATTGAGCATGCCACCTCCATTGTATGATTCATGAAGCATCTCTTTTACGTTCGCTTTGAGAATGTCTCTGCTATCCACTTGATGAACATTATTCACGAGCCCAGGCTTCAAACTAATATATATATATATATATATATATATATATATATATATATACACATATATATATATATATATATATATATATATATATATATATATATATATATATATATATATATATACATATACTCAATTAATCAATAATAATATCTAATATATAGCAACAAATATATTTATTTAATCACCATAAAAATAGTAAAATAATACTTAACTGGTGGTTTGGTGAATCCATACTACTCACCCTTATCCGGGTCCAGAAAATTGTACAATTATGGGAAAACAATATTTAATAATAAAAATACCAATTTTTGTACAAATATTATACTCAATTAATCAATAATAATATCTAATAGCAACAAATATATTTATTTAATCACCATAAAAATAGTAAAATAATACTTAACTGGTGGTTTGGTGAATCCATACTACTCACCCTTATCCGGGTCCAGAAAATTGTACAATTATGGGAAAACAATATTTAATAATAAAAATACCAATTTTTGTACAAATATTCAAATAATTTAAAAATGTACATCAATATCCAAATGATTTAGGAACTATATATACACACACAATATTTGTCTACATGGTCGTCTTTGGTCTCACTACAAGATTACATGGGTTCGGTTTGGTTCGGTTCAAGTCCGGACCAATTTGGTACAACCGGGTCACTTAAACGTCAAATAATATTAATAATGAATAATTAAACTATTTATAATTGTCATATCATAACTTGGCCTGATTTTTCTAGTTAGGACATTCCTATGGCTCGACATTCCTCTACCATGGTTAAACACTAGTCAAAGCACGCCACTGCACTATCCGTGCCATGATTCCTAGTCGTCTGGTACTTCAAAACTCAACCATGGCTAAAGTCATCTACCGTAATAATTAACTAAATAATCATTTATAAAATTCTAGAATCACTATTTAAATCAAATAAATAATAAAAATATTTCAAAAAATTTTGGGAAGGGAGGCTACACTTTGTTGGTCCAGAACAATGATACGGGCCATAAGCAGGCCATCTACTGCCTCAGCAGGACAATGGTCGGGGCCGAACACCGGTACAACCCCGTCGAAAAAGAATGTCTAGCTCTAATGTTCGCCATCCAGAAAACTCGCCATTATGTGTTGGGACAGACAATTCATGTCATCTCCCGGGTCAATCCGTTCATTGTTCTCATAACTAAGCCAAGAGCGCTAAATTACCGATTAGTTACTTAGGCGATACTATTGATGCCATATGACATGGTATTCGTCCCGCAAAAGGCTGTCAAAGGCCAAGCACTGGCCGACTTCCTGACCGCGCACCCAATTCCGGAATCCTCTCGACTCTATGAGGACATTCCAGATGAAGTGCGAGAATCAAACATTACCGAAGAGAACCCCATTTGGTGGATGTTCTTCGACGGTGCTTTAAGAACAGGCCCAAAGGCCAGATCGTCGCAGGAGTGGGGGTAGTCCTGATCTCTCCCGACAAGCTGGTCATCCAGTGTACCTATTCTCTTTCAGAGCCGTGCTCCAACAACATTGCTGAGTACAATGCTCTCATCATGGGACTCCAGTTAGCAAAGCAGCTGGGGGTAGAATACCTCGAGTCTTACGGTGACTCAAAACTCGTCGTCAATCAAGTTCGAGGACAATACGAGGTCCTCTATGAAGACCTGGTCCCTTATCACAAAGCAGTGTTGGATATCATCTCAACCTTCGCTGCATTCTTCATAGAACATGTGCCTCGACTACAAAACTTAGAAGCGGACGCTCTGGCCAGCCTCGCTGCCTCATTAGCAGCACCAGTCGGCACGTAATACTTCATTACAGTGGTGGGTTAGGATTTGGCATGCCCAGAAACAATCTGTGCATACGGACAACTTATATCATGGATACAGATACCAGCATCAACGTCAGAGACTAGAGATTCCAGTTTATCGACTTTATCGTCTATGGAATCCTTCTGGAGGACCCAAAAGAAGCAGTCTCAGTCGGAAGGCGCTCGCTCCGGTTCTATTACGATACGGCCACTAAAATGTTGTACCGACGCTCCTACAATGGACTTTTCCTCCGATGTCTATCAAACAAAGAAGCAGTCGAAGCTCTTGAAGAAGCTCATGACGGAACATACGAAGCTCACCAACCCGATCCTAATCAACATGACCGACTTTGACGCATGGCCTACTACTGGCCCACCATGATGGCCGACGCTGTCGAGTATATAAAAAAATGTCGTGCTTGCCAGCTACATGCCGACTTCATCCACAGACCGTTAGAGCCTCTACATCCTACGGTCTATTTGAAGCCTGGGGCATAGACATAGTAGGACCCATCACCCCTATCTCATCCAGGGGACACCATTTTGTCCTAGCAATTACTGATTACTTCTCTAAGTGGGCAGAAGTAGTACCAATGACAGAGGTAGAAAGCTCAAAGGTGATCAGCTTCATCAAGCATCACATCGTCTACCGTTTTGGGGTACCTGGAGGATCATCCACGACAACGGTCCATAATTCATCAGCCATGTGTTCAACAGATTCTGTGACAATAATCACATTCAAAATGTAGCATCAACCGGCTATAATCCGGCAGCAAACAGATTGCCTGAAGCTTTTAATAAAACCATCATCAAGCTACTCAAAAAGGTCGTGTCATCCAACAAGCACGATTGGGATAAAAAGCTCGGTGAATGCCTTTGGGCTTGTCGCACGACGGTACGGACTTCGACGGACAACATACCATTCTCGTTGGTCTATGGAAGCGAAGCAGTACTGCCTCTAGAGATCAAGATACCCTCATACCGAGTGGCAATCACGAACCAGCTGATGGAAGAAGACAATCAACGCGCTATTTGTAAGAGTTGGAAGTGTTCGATGAAAAATTATCACGACCCGCACCCACTGTGAGGGTACGAGCACGTAACAACGCCCAGCCTATGCTGCAATGTCGACGATATAACGCTGTTCTAGGTCACTATCTAACCAACGACTCACACAATTATATAATGTACTTGTCAAAATCTCAACTCCGAACGAAGGACAAGCATAGATATAATGTAATCTCAATCACAGTCTAAGCACGGCATGATAACACAGAAGATTATAACTAAGACTAAATACAACAATAAAACCAACTGCTAAAATAATATAATTTCCAATAATCTCAAAACATCATATCTCAACTTATTTATAACTCAAATTCTAAAACATGAAATCTAAACCAAGTCACTAGCTAATCTCCCGATCACTCCTGAGTGTCGGGGCCAAAGGTAGCTAAGCCGTCTCCTGGTCCATAATAAGTAGGGCAAGTGTCCTAAGGGCAATCATCTGTAAAATTTTCAACAGGTTCAGTTAGGACAGGAACGAGTACAACTCATCAAGAAAACCAAAATAAATGACAGAGAACTATAAAACAGTTATGGGCAGTTTTATTGATGAACATGGTAGTTTATATTCAGGTAATGGTATAGAGAAATAGATAAGATACAAGGAAAGTAAAGTAACTAAAACAAGAGAAGAATCATGGCAATGAAGACTGTAAAATAAATATAGCTGAACTAGAGTAACATGATAAGTCCAGACAGTAAATGTGTCACTTTTCGTTCCTAGAATACGTATTTTTAATACATATACTATTAGGATATATTTATTTTAGGATGTATTTATTTCATATTCATCATGTACTGCTCTGTATTTAAGTTCCTTTAAATTTATGTTAATTAATTTCCTGCGATTTTATTTCTGCATTTGACTTCCTGCTCTTATACCCTGTTTTAGCTTTGCTTTATGATCGGTTTAGATTGGCTTATTCATGTGGTTTATCATAAACCGAACCAAACCCCCACCTACCACTACCCCTTCCATTTAAAGCCCATCCCCTTTCTCTCTCTTCATTACTTCACCATTACTCTTCTTCTTCCTCATAACTCTTTCACCAACCTAGAAGAACTAGGCAAGTGCCAACTTGCTTCTTGATGGATCCCCATTTTTATTGTTCTATCATCTTCCTTATTTGATTTTAAGTCTCTTTAGTACTTGGCATTTTCGATTTCTATGGCTTATTTATTGTAGATCTAAGTTTGTTGCATTTTCAGATTTCTTAGGTTTTGATCTAGTAAACTTTGTTATCTCCAAGTTTTGATGGTTCCATGTTGTAGAGAATTTCTTTCTACCCCATTTTGACCTATGGAAGTTCAGATTTAGGCTTAGAATGAAGGGATTAGAGAGCTTGAAAGTAATGGTTTCCATGGTTCTGTCCTTAGGAATTCGGAGAAGAAGAACAGTTCTGGCCACATGATAAAGCTTGACCGCATGAGTCTTCATGCGGCAAGTCCCCTGGCCGCATGGGCATTCTAGCCGCATGGGCATGGGCATTCCAGCAGCATGAGTTCATTCATTTGAGCCGCATGAGACTGATTCCAATCCCAGCCACATGGGCTTAGTCAGCCGTATGAGGCTTATCTGCCGCATGAGTTCTTAGCTAGCCGCATATGCATTCGGTTCCGCAGCCGCATGGCGCTGTATGACCTCTCAGCCACATATAGGATTGCACTTATTCTAGCTGCATGAAATTAGTTTTCCTTAGCCACATATAGGCTTGCCCCATGTTCAGCCGTATGAGCGCATGTTATTTCGAGCCGCAGGGGCGCATGTCATTTTGAGCCGCATGGGGTTTGCTATCCCCCAGCCACATAGAATTTTCTTTGGTCGCATGGTCGCATGTTAACCATAGCCGCATGAGACTGTAACCTTTTTCAGCCGCATGTCTTAGGCATTGCTGAGCCGCATGGGGCTATTTCAAACCCCGGCCGTATAGGCGCGTGTGGCCCTAGCCGCATAGGCGTATGTTGTTCCGGCCGTATAAATTTAAGCTTCCTTAGCCGCATGATTTTCTGGTCGCATGAACTCTGATTCTAAAGCCTTTTGGCTGATCCTTGTTCCAAATTGACATTGATTGACATTGATTGACCTTGATTAATTACCTTGGCTTTTATTAACATTAATTATTGTCTTGACATTATAATATGATAGTTGGTTATCTCGATTAATAATTGATCATGTATTCCTAGTTGGAACTAAGAGGCTGGCTAGTCGTCTTATTGGATTGAATGAATGAGACACGTTCATATTATGAACTATTATAATCGACTGGCTGGTCCCAAAACATTGGCATACAGATACATGCAGGCTTCAGTTATTTATTTATCTAACTATTACGAAAGCAGCATGTGTACTTTATGGTCAAGGCATGATTATTTCGTGGTTAGTTTTGATTGTTGCATTACGTTATGTAAGACCTACAACCTAACCGCACTGGTATTGTTATAGAAATGTATATCGTACCCCGTACGAAAGTACTCATTTGAATGACCATGATCCATGGCATGGGATTTCGCTTAACATAGAGGCTATTAAGTTAAGTAAAATAATGATTTCATGGAGAGAACATATTCCCGAGTTCTTGCATGGCAGCTCTCTTGGGACTAGTAGTGCCCGACAGGCCGGCTGGTCCCCACAGATACTGTAAACCTACCACACGGGCATGGAGCGGTATCTGGTTATATTATTTATTGTATATTGTATATTGATGACGGGTGTCCTGCTAGGACTCGTCTAATTCATGATTGGCGCAATTGATTGACTGGATAAACTAGCCTTGCTTGCACATAGTAAGAACCGAGGAATCATTTATTGCATATATCCAGGATAACTTAGAAATCACAGTAGCAAGCCAAAGTAGTTGAATGGCCGTTTAAATTGATTTGTTTGTGTACTGTATATACTCTGTTACCTAACTGAGATGATCAGAATGTCAGGACATGACGGGCCAACTTCTGTCCTTGTTTGGTTGGGAGGTTGGTTCGAAGTGTCGTGATGTTATGTGAATCCCAGTGGCAAGCAGAGATCTATTATTATATTCTCTTATTTACTGGTTTTATCTTACATATCGTACTTCCTTGCGGTACTTGCTATTAGAGGTCTAACCTCTCTGGTTTTGCATGGCCAGATTTAGAGCCGGTCCCCGAGGATCCAGCTTACTTCTACCTCCAAAATGGTCAATACTAGAGGAATGATCGTAGGAGGACTCGAGTGGGTTCTTTACTTCACCACTTGTTTTGTTACTTACTTTATACTTTGCCGTTTGGCACCGACATGTTAGTCGGATTGTCTTGTACTCCCTTTTACATAATTGTAATTAAGTCAGACTGCAGCTGATAACAATTGTGTATACTTTGCTACATCATCTGGCTATGCTTTGTAAGGCCAGATATCAAGAACATTTTGACTGAGCGTTTGGGACGCCTTACTGCTTTATCTTATATGTTCTCTATTTCTGTTTCTTATTTGAATGATTGAGACAATAGATGTGAAGTAACCATAGTGAGACTTTAATGTAATATGCACCCCCTCATCTTTTAGACAACATTGATCGTATTATACGATATTCATCTACCCGTAATGCGTAGCTGGCTGAGCATTCCCCCGCTCTCCAGTATTCTGGTTCTGGGGTATGACAAGATTTTAGTGGTGGCCCATGCAGGTCTGATTTCAGACTTGTGGGGTGTTTTGATTTATAGGATGTCTCAATCACACATGTTTTCCCTTGATCTCATGATTCGTTGTTCTCAACTCTAGCTTGACATTCCAGTATCCTTTGACTTCATTGATCTTTCCTGTCCGGTCGTTTGATTGTTCTCTTGTCCCTTTAGGGGCACTTCGTTCGCATCTGTCAGAGCTGGACAACATCAACAAGGGCAACATGGACAACCTGACCAGGTTGGTCAGCAACAAGGGCCAGTACTACCCCAAGAGGCTATTCAAGAAGAATTGATAGTAGAAGCAGCAGCTGGATCGTAGTATCCGGAGGTTCCACCACCACCAATAGTTCCACCTACCCCTGTGGGAGTAGACACACCGGCCCTTCTGGAGATCATGAGAGGGATGATGGCTACTCAGAAACACCAGATGTTAGCCCAGCAGCGCATGCACGCTCAGTTGTAGGAGCAGAACGTACTACTCAACCAAGGGTTGCAGACAGCTTTGGAAAGAGGGGCAAGGCCAGATTTAGGAGCATCAGCCAGGTTTTGCAAGTACAACCCCCGTCGTTTCGAGGGCACGGAGGATGCCATCTTAACAGATGCATGGCTTAAGGATATTGAGGCTATTCTGACGGCAGCTAAGGTTCCGGCGGAAGAACGTGTGGATCAAGTGAAGTTGTTACTTCAGGATCTCGCACGTGATTGGTGGGAATCAGAGGAAGTAGGCATCAGACGTCCGGTTGCTTGGCACAATTTTACTGTAAGGTTCAAGATGAAGTACTATGGAGTTGTGGCGCAGTTTGAGCTGCAACAGAAGTTTATCAACCTCAAGCAGGCCGGCAAGATGGTAGATGCTTACGCAGCGGAGTTCTGCAGATTGAGTAGGTTCGCCCCAGAGATGGTAGCAACGGAGAGCCAGAGGGCTATGAGGTTCCAGTAAGGGTTTCATCTTGAGCTCTTGCAATTGATAGAGGGACACAATTATCAGACTTTCAATGAGGTATTGACGGCCACCCGAAGGCATGAGATCACCATTCAGAGGATCACGGCAAGGACTGGAGGTCAGAAGAGATCCCACAGTCAGATTGAAGGAGGAGGAGAAGCAACGCCCCAAACAACAGCACCATCCCTTGGCATTCGCATTCACGATGTAGCAATGCGAGGGCCAGCACCACCACCAAGGTAACAACAACAGCAACAGAAGAAGAATCAGCAACCCCCAGTGGGCTACACTTATTGTGGAAAGATGGGGCATACTAGAGATGTGTGTCGGGCATTGAACGGACTGTGTTTGATGTATGGAAATCCAGATCATCGGGTTACCACATGTCCCATGAATTTGATGTCAGGAGGACCAGTGCAGCAGTTTCCTGCTCTGCCAGCACCAGGGGCAGGATAATATCGAGGATCCACAGTGGCAGTGAGACTATTGGCCCAGCGTCCGTTAATGCCACAGGCTCAGATGTTTCGACAACAGGGACCGTTGATGCAGCAACACCAGCATAGACTACCCCAGCATCATCAAGGAAGGGGCCAGCAGCAGTACCAAGCTAGGCCGCAGCATGGGAATCAACAAGGAGGTCGAGGGCAGGCATTCACTCTGTCCTTGGAAGAGGCATTAGCATCAGGAGATGTTGTGGCAGGTAACATTCTCGTCGCCTCATATCCCATAGTAGCATTGTTTGATTCGGGAGCATTCCATTCATTTATATCTGCACAATTTATGACACGGCTAGGAATGGAGTTCGAGGCATTGTCAGGGAGGTTAAACATACTCACTGGTAATGGGCTCGTAGGAGTTAGTAGAGTTATTCTAGCATGTAGCGTTGTAGTTTGCGGGCATTCTTTACCCGCCCGGTTGATAGAATTTCCTGTTAGAAATTTTGACGTTATCTTAGGCATGGACTGGCTGAAAGACAGTCATGCGATAATAGATTGTCATAGAGGGAGTGTATCTTTTGATATCCTGGGCATGAAGCGATTCACCTTAGTCAGATCAGAGGCAACTCAGCAAAAGCATGGGGTAGTAATGGTAATGAAAGAAGTTCAAGTTCCGAAGGTAGTTGATGAATTTCTAGATGTATTTCCCGAAGAACTTCCAGGGCTACCACCAGTTAGAGATATTGAGTTCAGTATAGAATTGGCACCTAGAACTAACCCGATATCAGATTGAGTTTATAGAATGGCGGATTCGGAGCAGGCTAAGGTATATCAGCACATAGAAGAATTGAAGGAGAAGAAGTTCATCCAAGCTAGCATATCACCATGGGCAACACCAGTAGTACTTGTAGGAAAGAAGGATGGGTCATCCCGATTGTGCATCGATTACATGAAGCTTAACGCGGCAACAGTGAAGAACAAGTACCCACTACCCAGGATCGACGACTTATTTGATCAGTTGAGCAAAACTAGAGTTTTCTCCAAGATAGATCTTCGTTCAGGGTATCATCAAGTGAGGGTTCGGAAGGAGGACATCCCCAAGACAGCATTCATGTAAAAGTATGGGCATTATGAATTCTTGGTAATACCGTTTGGTTTGACCAATACTCCAGCAATATTCATAGATTTGATGAACCGCATCTTTATGCCGTACTTAGATTAGTTTGTCGTGGTATTTCTCGACGATATTCTTGTATACTCTGGTAGTGAAGAGGAGCATGAAGACCACCTCAGGAAAGTGTTACAGGTTCTGAGAGAGAACCAGTTGTATGCCAAGCTCAGCAAGTGTGAGTTTTGGTCGGATCATATTTTATTTTTGGGTCATATCATATCAGGAGCTGGAGTAGCAGTGGATCCTAAGAAGGTAGAAGCAGTAGAGAGTTGGCCAGTACCCAAGACTGTAGCTGATGTGCGGAGTTTTTTGGGATTGACAGGATATTACAGAAGGTTCGTGTCAGACTTTGCAAGGCTTTCAGCACCCATGACCCGCTTGACACGGAAGGATGTACCATTCATCTGGTCGGCAGAATGCCAGACATCATTTGAGAATCTGAAGCAGAAGTTGATATCAGCACCTATTCTTACATTGTCAGTTGGACCCGGAGATTTTACTGTATATTGTGATGCGTCAGGTAAAGGACTTGGATGTGTCCTCATGCAACATGGGAAGGTGATAGCGTACGCATCTAGGAAACTTCGAGACCACGAGAAGAATTATCCAACTCATGACTTGGAGTTGGCGGCAGTAGTATTTGCTTTAAAGCTATGGAGGCATTACTTGTACGGTGATCGAGTAGACATGTACACAGACCACAAAAGTCTGAAGTACATCTTTATTCAGAAGGAGCTGAACATGAGGCAGAGAAGATGGTTAGAGCTGATCAAGGATTACGACGTAGAGCTTCATTATCATCCAAGAAAGGCTAATGTAGTAGCAGACGCTCTCAACAGGAGAGGCGGCGTATTTATGTTGACCACACAGAAGCGTATCTTAAAAGACCTTCAGGAGATGGGCATCAAAGTTATACTTTCTAGTGATGTAGGAATTCTGGCAAGTCTACAAGTTCAATCCGACTTAGTAGACAGGATCAAGACAGCTCAGGCACAGGACCCAAGGATTCAGAAGCTTAGGACAGAATGTGAGTCAGGACTCAGAAAGGAGTTGAAAATTTATGAAGATGGTACACTTAGGTTTGGATCACGTCTATGTGTACCTAGTAGAGATATCAGACAGGAGGTTATGGCAGAAGCTCACAGTTTTCAGTATTCTATACATCCTGGAGGAACCAAGATGTACCAAGATATCAAGCAACACTTTTGGTGAAACGGGATGAAGAGGGAGATAGCTAGATTCATTTCCCGTTGCTTGGTATGTCAGCAAGTGAAGGCAGAATAGCAGAGGCCAGCTGGGTTATTACAACCGCTTCCTATCTCGGAATGGAAGTAGAAGCATATCATAATGGACTTTGTGACCGGTTTACCAAGATCACCAAGTGGTAAGGATGCTATTTGGGTAATCGTAGATCGGCTTACGAAGGTAGCACACTTTCTTCCTTCCAGAGTAGGACAATCTACAGAGAAGTTGGCAGAGTTATATATGCAACAAATAGTCAGGCAGCATGGAGTCCCTGTCAGTATTGTGTCAGACATAGATACTCGTTTTATATCACATTTCTGGAAGAGTTTACATCATAGTCTGGGTACCAAATTAAGGTTTAGCACGGTTTACCATCCACAGATGGATGGGCAATCAGAAAGAACAATCCAGACTTTGGAAGATATATTGTGAGCATGTACTCTGGATTTTGGAGGGTCTTGGGAGAGCCACCTGTACTTAGTTGAGTTCTCATACAACAACAGTTATCAAGTCAGTATCCAAATGGCGCCATTTGAAGCACTATATGGTAAGAAGTGTAGGTCGCCACTAGCATAGGATGATATCGGGGAGAGGAAGATGCTAGGCCCAAAAATGATTGTTCAAACAGTAGAAGTGGTTAAAGGAATTAGAGAGCGACTTCGAGTTGAGCAGGATCGACATTGTCATTGGGCGGACCAGCATCGTAGGCCGCTAGTGTTTTTAGTTGGGGACCACGTGTTCCTGCAGATCTCACCTACTCGTAGGATCATTAGATTTGGCGTTCGCGGGAAGTTGAGTCCGAGATACGTGGGCCCGTTTGTTATCTTCGATCGGATAGGGGATGTTGCTTATCGTTTATCCCTTCCACCTTTGTTACGAGAGGTACATGATGTATTCTATGTATCTTAATTGCAAAGGTATGTATCGGACCCAAGTCATATCCTTGATCATTCTGAGCTGGTTGTTGGTACCAACTTATCTTACGAAGAGCAGCCTGTGTCCATTTTGGACCGAAGAGAGAAGATACTCAAGAACCGAACAATTAGCCTTGTCCGGGTTGCTTGGGATCATCACTCTTTAGGAGAGTCAACGTGGGAACGTGAGGATTATATCCGATCATGGTATCCATACCTGTTTGACTCACAAGGTATATTTCTTCCTGTATACCTTGATTGTCTTAACTTCTCATGCTTGTCACCTTATGAGTAGAATTGCTTGGTGTCGTCAATAGTTAAATAGAGATATGTTACTTGCTATTGGCATTGTGAAATGATTGCTTACTCAATTGCTTATGCTTGGATTAGTTAGCTTTGATGTTTCTATCCTGCTCGGATTTGAAATTTCGAGGACAAAATTTTTCTAAGGAGGGTAGAGATGTCACTTTTCGTTCCCAGAATACGTATTTTTAATGCATATACTATTAGAATGTATTTATTTTAGGATGTATTTATTTTATATTCATCATGTACTGCTCTGTATTTAAGTTCCTTTAAATTCATGTTAATTAATTTCCTGCGATTTTATTTCTGCATTTGACTTCCTGCTCTTATACCCTGCTTTAGCTTTGCTTTAGGATCGGTTTAGATTGGCTTATTCATGTGGTTCATCATGAACCGAACCAAACCCCCACCTACCACCACCCCTTCCATTTAAAGCCCATCCCCTTTCTCTCTCTTCATTACTTCACCATTACTCTTCTTCTTCCTCATAACTCTTTCACCAACCTAGGAGAACTAGGCAAGTGCCAACTTGCTTCTTGTTGGATCCCCATTTTTATTGTTCCATCATCTTCCTTATTTGATTCTAAGTCTCTTTAGTACTTGACATTTTTGATTTCCATGGCTTATTTATTATAGATCTAAGTTTGTTGCATTTTCAAATTTCTTAGATTTTGATCTAGTAAATTTTGTTATCTTCAAGTTTTGATGGTTCCATGTTGTAGAGAATTTCGTTCTACCCCATTTTGACCTATGGAGTTCAGATTTGGGCTTAGAATGAAGGGATTAGAGAGCTTGGAAGCAATAGTTTCCATGGTTCTGTCCTTAGAAATTCGGAGAAGAAGAACAGTTCTGGCCACATGACAAAGCTTGACCGCATGAGTCTTCATGCGGCAAGTCCCCTGGCCGCATGGGCATTCTAGCCGCATGGGCATGGGCATTCCAGCCGCATGAGTTCATTCGTTTGAGCTGCATGAGACTGATTCCAATCCCAGCCGCATGGGCTTAGTCAGCCGCATGAGGCTTATCTGCCGCATGAGTTCTTAGCTAGCCGTATATGCATTCGGTCCCGCAGCCGCATGGCGCTGCATGACCTCTCAGCCGCATATAGGATTTTACTTATTCTAGCCGCATGAAATTAGTTTTCCTTAGCCGCATATAGACTTGCCCCATGTTCAGCCGCATGGGCGTATATCATTTCGAGCCGCATGGGCGCATGTCATTTTGAGCCGCATGGGGTTTGCTATCCCCCAGCCGCATGGAATTTCCTTTGGCTGCATGGTCGCATGTTAACCGTAGCCGCATGAGACTGTAACCTTTTTCAGCCGCATGGCTTGGGCATTGCTGAGCCGTATGGGGCTATTTCAAACCCCGGCCGCATAGGCACGTGTGGTCCTAGCCGCATAGGCGCATGTTGTCCCGGCCGCATGAATTTAAGCTTCCTTAGCCGCATGATTTTCTGGTCACATGAACTCTGATTCTAAAGCCTTTTGGCTGATCCTTGTTCCAAATTGACATTGATTGACCTTGATTAATTACCTTGGCTTTTATTAACATTAATTATTGTCTTGACATTATAATATGATAGTTGGTTATCTCGATTAATAATTGATCATGTATTCCTAGTTGGAACTAAGAGGCTGGCTAGTCGTCTTATTGGATTGAATGAATGAGACACGTTCATATTATGAACTATTATAATCGACTGGCTGGTCCCAAAATATTGGCATACAGATACATGCAGGCTTCAGTTATTTATTTATCTAACTATTACGAAAGCAGCATGTGTACTTTATGGTCAAGGCATGATTATTTCGTGGTTAGTTTTGATTGTTGCATTACGCTATGTAAGACCTACAACCTAACCGCACTGGTATCGTTGTAGAAATACATATCGTACCCCGTACGAAAGTACTCATTTGAATGACCATGATCCACGGCATGGGATTTCGCTTAACATAGAGGCTATTAAGTTAAGTAAAATAATGATTTCATGGAGAGAACGTATTCCCGAGTTCTTACACGGCAGCCCTCTTGGGACTAGTAGTGCCCGACAGGCCGGCTGGTCTCCACAGATACTGCAAACCTGTCATACGGGCATGGAGCGGTATCTGGTTATATTATTTATTGTATATTATATATTGATGACGGGCGTCCTGCTAGGACTCGTCTAATTCATGATTGGCGCAATTGATTGATTGGGTAAACTAGCCTTGCTTGCACATAGTAAGAACTGAGGAATCCTTTATTGCATATATCTAGGATAACTTGGAAATCACAGTAGCAAGCCGTAGTAGTTGAATGGCCGTTTAAATTAATTTGTTTGTGTACTGTATCTACTCTGTTACCTAACTGAGATGATTAGAATGTCAGGACATGACGGGCCAACTTCTGTCCTTGTTTGGTTGGGAGGTTGGTTCGAAGTGTCATGATGTTATATGAGTGAATCCCAGTGGCAAGCAGAGATCTATTATTATATTCTCTTATTTACTGGTTTCATCCTACATATCGTGCTTCCTTGCGGTACTTGCTATTAGAGGTATAACCTCTCTGGTTTTGCAAGGCCAGATTTAGAGCCGGTCCCTGAGGATCCAGCTTACTTCCACCTCCAAGATGGTCAATACTAGAGGAATGATCGCAGGAGGACTCGAGTGGGTTCTTTACTTCACCACTCATTTTGTTACTTACTTTATACTTTGCCGTTTGGCACCGACATGTTAGTCGGATTGTCTTGTACTCTTTTTATATAATTGTAATTAAGTCAGACTGCAGCTGATAACAATTGTGTATACTTTGCTACATCATCTGGCTATGCTTTGTAAGGCCAGATATCAAGAAAATTTTGACTGAGCGTTTGGGATGCCTTACTGCTTTATCTTACACGTTCTCTATTTCTGTTTCTTATTTGAATGAATGAGACAATAGATGTGAAGTAACCATAGTGAGACTTTAATGTAGTATGTACCCCCTCGTCTTTTAGACAGCATTGATCGTATTATACGGTATTCATCTACCCGTAATACGTAGCTGGCTGAGTCATTCCCCCGCTCTCCAGTATTCTGGTTCTGGGGCGTGACAAAATATAAACAAGTGTAAATCCTATGTAAATCCAGTACGGGACAAATCTAATACAAGATGAATCCAGTACAAGATATTCTAGTCAGTGATCAAGAATCCAGGTGAGACCAGCTATATTCTAACAGTGTGTTTTAACATTCTGAGATCGACATGTAAACGGCTGTAGGTATCAGGCACATCTCTCACTGGTCAGGCGAGAGATGGCTATGCTTCAAGTAGATTCCAGTAGGAAGATTCCAGATTTGGGTTATGTCTACATGTCTTACTCAATATTTTCCTGCCCCACAATACAAGTGAATCCAGAATTCGACACGAGAATCGAGATGAGTCCAACCAAACATGATGATACCAGCAATAATTCCAGAATGATTCCAGTAATAGAGGCTAGACAATATGGTAAGTGTGTCGCATACATGAATCCAAAAAATATCCATACGTGTGGTAACAAAGAATCACAATAAACTAACTAGAACTGAAGTACAGTAACTGACAAATAAATGAGAGAACTATCAGAGAATGTACTCGCCTGATACTCTGAAAAGAGTAGTGTAATATCAGAAGTCTGCACCGGAGTCACAATGTCCTAAAGAGAGCAGTACATGTTATAATGTGTTTAAATAAGGTTACTAAAGTTTATGATACAATCTACATGATTTTTAGGCCAATCTAGGTCAAAGTCAACTCTAAGTCAAACCTGGTCAACTGTCTAGGTCAAACTAGGTCCAAGTTAAACTTGGTCAACTCTGGGTCAACCCTAGTCAATACTCTAGTCGAACCAGGTCAATTGGTCACATCTAGACTCAATGTTGACTTTTGGTCAACTCTAGTCAATCTTGAACTATTGGGTCAACCTTGGTCAATTCTAGGGTTTGGTCAACTATCAAGTCAATAAGGTTAACTAGGCTCTTTCTAGGTCATACTAGATCAACATCCTATGTATCAACCTGTCACGACCCGCACCCGCTTTTCGGACGCAAGAGCGTGAGCAAGCCAGCTACGTATCGAAGCGGACTCCAGCCCGACTCGAATACGTAAACGCTGTCAAGGCTATGGTATACTGCCAAATCATGGCAAAGGTAAATCTATATCTCAATCCACAATAATGTACGAAACATGAATGAACAAGTATAGATCGTGGTCTGCAGCCCACTAGCATATATATCCGATACGACTCTAAAAAAGTAATAAGAGTCTAAAACTGAATTAGGAAACAGGATATCTCATGATAAGGTATGAAAGCACGAGCTGATAATAAATGCAATACGATACCTGAATCCCGCAAGCGTATCATCCCATCCATCATCCAGAACTAATAGCTATCTCCATGCACTCACTAAACCTGAAGAGATCATCAGGTCCTCAGGGGACATAGCAAGATACATAAAAACATGTCTATCTAGCAGTTTATCATGCAATAAGGAAAATATAGAAAATAAACGGGAAAAGACTAATCAGCACAAAACACGACTATA
Source organism: Iris pallida (assembly GCA_029216955.1). Classification (NCBI taxonomy): domain Eukaryota; kingdom Viridiplantae; phylum Streptophyta; class Magnoliopsida; order Asparagales; family Iridaceae; genus Iris; species Iris pallida. The sequence continues at coordinate 10,476,590 of JANAVB010016599.1, read as the reverse complement.
CACGACTGGAAGAACCACTACACCTAAACGAACTGCTAGAGAATATCACGAGAATACGATATCACGATGTCAATGAGTAACCAATCGAATACTCAAACCCTCGCCCCTAGTGTGGACTCGCAGGTTTGAACAACTACTAGCCCTCGCCCCTAGTGTGGACTCGCAAGCTAGCATCACCCTCGTCCCTAGTGTGGACTCGTAGGTGTGAACCATATACTACTAACCCTCGTCCCTGGTGTGGACTCGCAGGCTAGCATCACCCTCGTCCCTTGTGTGGACTCGCAGGTGTGGACATATAACTACTAACCCTCGTTCCTGGTGTGGACTTGCAGATTAGCTTACTAACTCTTGCCCCCTGGTGTGGGCTCACAAGTTAGCTTAACTACTAACCCTCGCCCCTAATGTGGACTCGCAGATTAGCTTACTAATCTCGCCCCTGGTGTGGGCTCGCAAAACGGCGATCCAATCAACTGTCTCAGAATCGGACCAAACTTGGCATACATGACCAGAAAAATGATACGGTCATGTTGGCGCAAGTTTCGTCTTGATCTGACGAGCGTGCACAAAGTAATTGAAAAATTTGCATAGAGGCCGATTCGATAAATTTTTTGACGGATACGCATCAAATTCGTCGCGCACACGCAACCAATTTTGAATTCCATCAAAGCTCACACGACCACGAAGCCGTTACGCATCTTTTGATGCCTTCGGTCCGCGACCACGTCGTCCGGATTGGCGGGACACACGTCGTATCGGACGAAATTCTATTTTTGAAAACTATTTTTAAATATGTTTTTCTCGAACTTTGAAAACTGATTTCTTTGCACAAAGTTGGTAAAATTCGAAACTACAAATTAGGTTATAAAGCCCTACGTGTTGTCTTCTAGCGTGTCTAATTAGATTTTTGATACTATCGATGAATCGACCGGAATCGATCTCCCAACTAGGGCACTTGGACTGGTTTGAGACTGATTTCAATACTGTTTCTTGTCGACTTCGCGTCGAAATCTCGGACAGGTTATCCTACTATTCTCGGAACCATTTACTGGGATTAGATGGGGTATAGGTTGACTACACATAGGAGTTGACAGATCGATATTCGATCGAGTATTCGTCGAGAAAAATAGGAAGGAAAGGGGGTACCTACTGTTCGAGCAATAGTAGAGCAAGACTCTGTTTTGCTCTGTTTTGCACGCTTTTGTCGCCGTGGTCGGCCGACGACGCTCCGGCGGTGGCGCGCAGGTGGCCGAGGGGTTGCTGGGGACGCACGTGGGATGGCTCATGGTGGGGCGTGCAGCTTTTGTCGTTGCCACTGCGCTCACGCGCCGCTACGGCTGCACCCGCGGCTACTGATCTATTTGCTGTTGTTGTGGCTGAGTACGCGCGCCTGGGATGCGACTATGGCTGTGCGCGGCGGCGGGTGGGTCGTCCAGAGTAGGAAGATGGCGGCGTGTTAGGGTTTGGGAGAATCTTGATGCTTTGATCGATAGATGAGTAGGGAGTCGGTTATTGCAGTCGCGATTTTGGGAAGAGCCTGGGATTAGTTTGGGATGCTCGGCTGCTACTACTTCTTTCCCTTTATAATATTGCAGCTGGGTTCGGGTTTGGGTTTTGGGTGGATTAGGCTGCTACTTCTCTACTTCTTCTATTCAATTACCCATATATATACATATGCATATGTATATAAATACCTAGATATATTTACATATACATATACCTATATATATATATATATATATATATATATATATATATATAAATATATACACATATACATATATAATATATATGTATATATGAATACACATATACAATATTTATATGTATACTTACATATGCACATATATATTTATATATATTTATATACCAACACATATACACTTATACATATTATATATATTTTAATAATGCAAGCTACAAAAAGGTAATTTATATATATGCACACACACACACACACACACACACACACACACACACACACACACACACACACACACACATATATATATATATATATATATATATATATATATATATATATATATATATTTTTATATGCACACACATATATATATGCACACACACACACACACACACACACACACACACACACACACACACACACATATATATATATATATATATATATATATATATATATATATATTCTCATATATATATATATATATATACCTATATACCATAAATACAAACACGAATAATAAATATTAAGTATAATCGATATTTGAAATTCGATAATTAATTTTATATACCAAAAATTCCCAAATAAAATACAATGATATTTTATATATAAATAAAAGCCTAATTTTTCATATACCGTAAACACACTTCTTCTTTTTTTTATATGTAACCTAGATAATTTCCCTAAAATCCAACATATTTGTTAAGGAGAAATATTTACTATATTATTAAATAAGATATCGTTTCTAATAACAAGCACATATAATATATTATATATATATATATATATATATATAGCAATTGTTCCTAGAATTGTCTCCAAAATTTACCAAGGTAAAATACGAATACAATATGTGTCTATACTGACGTCTTTGGTCACACTGCAACACCTCATGGGCTTGGATTTGACTTGGGCCCAATCTGGATTGGTTCGGTATAACTGGGTTCCCTAAAACTCAATAATATAATTAAATAATAAATAAAACTTCGGTAAGGGTTAAGTCGTAACTTGGTCTGCTTTTTCCTAGTTAGGACACTCCTATAGCTTTGCACTCCCTACCATGGCTAAACACTAGTCAAAGTACGCCACTGCACTATCCGTGCCACAATTTCTAGTCGCCTTGTACTCCAAATCTTAACCATGGCTAAAGTCACCTACCGTAATAATTAACTAAAAAAATATTTCAAAAATTTCGGGAAGGGAGGCTACACAGCCTATACCTTACCACAAATGTAAGCTAATACCTTAGCACCCAATACCCTGTGCCATATCACCTAGGTAATCCCTTTACCTACACTTAAGACTACCCACATAACCAAATACCTATATCCATCATACTCTATCTCATATATCAACCTTACCTCAACTAACCATAACATATTACATATGTATATACTCAAGCCTATATATATACATCAACATTTTCTCCCTTAAACCCTCCAACTTATATCATGCAACACTATGTACATAACCACATCCATATATATGTATACTCAAGCTCCTATATAGAAATATAGCATATATACAACACACCCTAGCATACCCACTCTAATTCTCACATGGGACACTACCCCCTTCTCTCAAAATCCTTCACATAGACACTCACACACACTCATAATACTAATTTCAACTCGCATCTCACAATTTCACACTAACACACTAACAAGCTATCACTCACTACTCACTCATAATCAAGAATTGAAAAGAAGAGGTGGTGGTAGATGTGGGGATATTGAAACATGGTGTCAATGGACTGTCAACATGATGGACTGCACCCTCTAGCATTTCAAAACCCCCAAGCCTAAGTCCCTACCACTGAACCAACTCTCATATCCTATCTAATATCCAATACCCCTCATCATCTAGGGACTGAACCCAAGTAAATAGGTGGGGCTGTTAGCATTTAACATAGGACTGATATTAAATACAAGGGACTAAAAACTACCCACAACCAACTCTATCACTCATCTATTCATCATGACTGATACTCTATGAGTATCAATGACTGAACAGAAGAATACCCATAGTCTCTACCCGAGCCTATCCCCTCTATTGTCAACTAAAACCTGTCAAAACCCATATCCTACTATCAACTAAACTTGTCAAAGCCCATATCCTCATCCCATGTTCAAACCCAACTGTCCAATTTATTTCAAATCTCAGTTTTAAACAACCCCCAGCCCAAATCAATGTCAATATGCATGCAGGAGAAGTGCAGGGGGTTGTGTGTGCAGAGGGTCATGTGTGTGTGCTGACACATGTTTGTGTGAGTTCAAAATAGTGTGTGTGTGTGTGTGTGTGTGTGTGTAAATGAACTGTTCTCAGGATTATGTAAAAACCAATACTGTATATATAATTTTTTGAACCAAACATGAGTCACACAACCCAAATCAATATCCTAATGATCCCACATAAACACATGTTTAAACACTATCAAATTATCATTAATTATAAATTTCAAAACCCAAAAAAAACCCAATTCAAAACCAAAACTGAAACCCAATATTGAATATCAAGTTTAGTGTAAAAACAGGAAAACGACAAGAAGATGCCAATCAAAATTAAATCCCTATTCTAAAACCTAATCCAGTGTGGTCGAGGTGTTCCTCCTATAAGTACGTGTCCAATGGAGTTTACAAGTGTCCAAAAATCAGGACACGAAGTGTCCAAATCGAAGAAAACTATAGTATGAGAAAAATATAGTATCAACAGCCTCGTGTAGAGGTACAGAGCGTCGCAGGACACAACACACGATACTAGAGAGCTCGTGCTCGTGTCCTAGGGTTCGCCAAGGATAGGGGTATGTGTCCCACAGCCTGCACCGTGTCCACGTTAAGCGTGTCGCGTGTACGAGACGCGTATCCGACGCGATTCTCGCGTTCGTACAGTCTGGGCAAAATCTAGTACGAGTGATATTTCTCACTAACTACCCGACGAAACCCAACCAAATTTTGTGTGCGTCATGTCAGACACTAGGCCCACGTGTCCACCAAAAATCATGACCTGAGTCGCCGTGTCGTATCCTGTGTCGACCCCGAGCAGCAGGACAGTGCACGGTGTCCTCGTGCGTGCGTGTGTCCAATTTTGGACACAAGGGTGAACAGAATTCAACTCAGTCAAGCACGATTGTAATCCACACACCAAGAGCTAAAATATTGTTCAATTAGTTTTTGAAAATACGAATAAAAGTTTCATTACGACATTTCGTCGAACACGTAAACATACACATAGACACGTGTCCGCTACAGACACGAAACAGACACGGTTTCCTACCAAATTTGAGGGACAGCTAGGGGACACCTAGATCTAGCCCTAAATGCAAAGAAAACTGAATATTAAAACAATTAGAGGTGTTTTACCTATATGTGCAAATAGCAAGAAAAAGCTCCAAATAGGAAAATCTAAATAGCAACTCCCAAGCTCCAAATTGCATAAAAACTGAGATAAATCTCCATAAATAGTAAATAAACAATAATTAGATCCTAATATAAAAGACTAGAGTCAAGAATGATTTGAAATGAATTTATTAGGAATTTAGAAAGGTGGGGAATTATCTTTTCTTTTAAAAACTAGGTCAAGCACAAAAGAGGCAAGAACAAGTGGAAGAGGCATTAAATAGGGGTAGGAAACCCTAGGTTGGCTGGCCACTAGTGGGTTGGTTGGGGTTTGGGCTCAAGTCATGGGCCATGGGCTTAATTCACAAGTCATGGAATTAAAATCATAAGTCATGAAATCAATGCACCTATTCTATTCCTCCTATTTGAAAACTAGATTCTAATGGCTAGAATGAGGTTTACATAAGTTAGACTAGGGTCACACCTGTTTGCCATTGATTGTAAAAGAACAGAATAATTATCAGAGGACTGAACTTAGCCTCACAATACAAACTCGCTCGTACAAAGAAAGCCTAGGGACGAAAACCTAGGTACAACAGACTAAGTACGATTGTTTATTTTTGATTCTGGAGGGTGACGATAGAGGCTCGGGAAAGCGACGGCCGCTCTGCCTTACTCCTTGGACGATCAGTATGCAGCCTTGGCTCGGGGAAGATCTGCTCGACGTTGATGAAGAAATGCTCTTCTTGCTCTCCTCGGATTGCTCTCCTGGCTTCTCTCTCTCTCTGTGATTATCAAGAAAAAAGGGGGGAGCTCTTTCTGTGTAGATCTCTCTCTTCTTATTTTTTATTCTTTTGTTGCCGACCCTTTTTTTTTTACAAGGGAATGATGCTGGCTATTTATAAGAGTGGGGGGGGGGGTGATCATTAGGGTTTGCTAATGATTATCTGTTTGGAATGTCGGTGCTCCTTTATTCTATCTGAACCCTTGATCCTGATTATAGTAAATCTCGGCCATTAATGCAGATATCATCGTATCTCATGAGAAATTAATGCTAGCTGCTTTAAATCCTCGTGATTGATTATGCCAATATCTGATTGCTCGCCATGTGTCCCATTAGCTTGATGATAAATGATATGCCCTGATCTCAGTAATTATGACGATGATGTCAAATATATTTGTTGAGATTCGGTTAAATCTCTTATTGATCCCATGCCACGTGTCTTAATTGTGAGTCCTGTCAGAGCCGCATAGGATTGACGATCCTCGAACCGCAGAGAGATACTCTTTATAAGCCGCATAGGACGATGCTTCATCGAGCCGCATATGCGTAATCTTTGTGAGCCGCATGAGCTGGCGTTGTATTGGGCCGCAGGGAATGTATTCCCAGGGAGCCGCATAAGCTAGCGTTGTATCGAACCGCTTGGAACGGGTTCTCAGGGAGCCGTATATGACTGATTGCCACGTGGCAATATGGGACTTCTGACGGATTTGGTCAGAGATTTTCTTCTTTTCTCGAGGAGTCAGTCATTATGGCAAGGCCATTATGAAACTTTATGTCAGGGCCGCCACAGTGAATCGTGCTGGAGCAATAAATGAGGCCACTACTCAAATGACCAGCTGTAGGAAAGGATCACACATGGCGTCCATCGAGCCGCATATGCCTTGCTGAACCGCATACGCTCCCGAGCCGCATGCGATTGAGAGTCTTCTTTGAACCGCATAGGGCCGCTCCTGTGTGAGCCGCATAAGCTTCTTACTCAGAGCCGCATGGATCATTATTCTAATATTTTCCATGCTTCTACAGGACCCCCTTCAAAGTTTTCAATTTGTAAAAATTGGAATACTTTGAATAAGAAGCATGGCCCCGTTCATGCCGCATAGGATTTTTCTGTCTACCTGAGCTTTCTAGCCGCATAAGTGCCTTAGCCACATAAATTCATCTGGCCGCATAAACTTGTTGCCACGTATCCTGAACACGTGTGCAAATCTTCATTAAGTGCCTTTGATTTAATTTAACGCCGCCTTTTGGGGGAGGATCCCAAGAGTCGGTTTTGCCTTGACCGAAGCGTTTTACCTTTATTCTTTGGGGGTGGCGCGTAATCCGAGGCATACTCCGAGACGTCTGTTCGTTTCGTGGGTCTCTTTTGCCTATAAATAGGAGTCTTCTAGTCTCTTGGGGTTTCTTTACCTTCTCTTTTTGCTTTGATTCTCTATTTGCCGTCTTTGCTCTTCGTCTTCTTCCTTTAGCAACCGACAATGGCTCCCAAGAAAGCTGCAGCATCGAAGGCCGCTAAGGGTAAGGCAGTTGCTTCTACGGCGACTGCGGCGGCGAACGTGGTCGCCCCTCCGCCAGTCATTGCGTACTCCATCCATCCCGATGTCCACCCGTTTATCGCTGGTAAGAGATCGTCTGAAAACCCTAACTGTCGCCATGGCTCTGCTGCATACTTTATGCACAAGCCACGTATACGGGGCTTTATCGATAGGACTGCATGAGCCCTTCGTCTTATGGGGCCGCATGAACTTGTTATACTCGATCTGAGTTTGCATACGTGTTTTTGATTTGGGCTGCATAAGCATTGCTCACTTTTTTGAACCGCAGAAATTCGTCTGCTCACGTCAGCTCGCATGAATCTGACTCTGTAGGCGTGCTTAACTTGAACCGCATGGATCTATAAGTTCGTCTGGACTTGAGTTGTATAAACTCGGCTAACTCGGACCCGCATGAGGCTATGATGTACTGAACCGCATATACGTATCTAATGCTGAGCCGCATGAAGCTGTAACGAGCCGAGCCGCATAGGCTCAGATGACCTTTCCAATGCTTCTGTTTTTTGACAACCTTCTAACCTCGTTTCTTTCGTATTTTTCCAGTGAACTTGCCCGTAAATCCTGCTGGGGAGCTTATAGTGGGTTCGAATCAATTCGCCCTGGGCGTGCGTCTTGACGACTTAATTAGGCATGTATCGAATCAGTTCCCTACTGATGAGCCTTCGGAGAGGTTGAAGGCTATTAAGAATCAAACCCTTCATTACCTCCGTTCCATGATGAATACTGGGAAGCTGGATGGAAAATACCTGAAGCCTTTGTTCCTTTTTGGTGATGCTTTAACCATCAAGAATCCTCGGGTCTTAGAGATTTCTGAGAACTGGGATTTTTCTTTGGATGGGGTGGCAATCTATATTCCTCTCATGGAACGTCATTATCCTTTGTCATGGTTCAATATGGTGTTGCTGGACCGGAAGATGGTGTGTAACCTAACTCCCACTCAATCAGGGATGTTGATGGGCAACATCCATTATAATCCGAATATGAAGTCAGCGTATGCAGGTAAGGATTCCGTCCTCCGGTATATGATGGGTCTGGCCCCGGGCTCTTTTATGAATGTATACGGTCCCAATTTCACACTTACTCAAGCTGATACTTTCTTGAATCGGCTTGTTCGCAAGAAGTCTTATCCTGTTGGTAGGCTGGCACTGCCGAACTGGATAAACCCCACCTCTACGTAGGCCCAGTTGACTGCTTGGGTTCTACAGACTTATGGAGCATTCTTGCGGAAGGTGGGGCTTTACCATGCCATTCGGGGCACTTGTTACGGGCTTCCCATTAATAAACCACTGTTCGTAGCGCTCTTGGAGATGTACAGCCAGCGAACGGGGACATTCTTTACACCAGTAGGGGAACTGGGGCTTGCTCTTCACGAGATGTATACTGTCTCTAAACTTCCATGGGGGAATGAGCCTTTCGAGGTGTATACCCCGTCGAATGAGGAGTTCGAGGCCTTGGACAGGCAACTCCCGGGTTTTGTTGCGGTGTATCGGGAGTTGTTGTGCCACCATAGTGCTTGTCATCAAATGGATATAAAAACGATGGATAGCTCTGAGGGGACCGCTCCCCATACCACATCCTGGATTAATTATCTCTTTAGGGTTGATCCTTCTGGTGAAGTTACTCCCCGAGCCCCTCGAATGCATGCAGAGGTAAGGGATATGATGTCCAATGTCAAAAAGTCGCGATCTAAGAGTGATATATTCGGGAGTCAAGCTGACTCTCTTAGTTATTTTCACTACGGGACCATACAACTGTCGGAGAAGGCGCTTCTGGCTAGATTTTTGATGATATGGCTACGGAATTGCGTAGTCTCAGGCGGAGCGGGCTCTATCGAGAGGATTGGTCGTCATTTCATCCTTCCTGCCGTTAAGCTAGTATTCGGAGTTAGGCTGGCCCTCCTTCCTGCTATGGTATGCAGCATACATCATGGTCTACGGACATTCTCGTCCAAGGTTATTGCTCGCAAGAAGACTTTGGATTTTGAGCGCATAGAACTGCCCTTTCACTACCTGATGGGGTGGTTGGCGATGCACTATAAGTCTTTGCTGGGACCTGGGATAGCGGAAGATGCTACGGCCGAGGATGCTTTCCTCTTCAAATGCCATCACCGGTCTTAGGAATGCAATACTATGCCAGCTTGTCGGAGGGCGTTGGCGAGAGTGGATGGGTGTGATCTCTTTGTGTCTGTTCCTCTTTTTTCTGATGAGGAAGTGAGAAAGGTACACCTTGATTGTACTGGACCTTCTCATTTTCTGTCTCCGGATATGCTTGCTTGGTTGCGCAATATCCGCCCCGCACATCTGGTTTATCGCAACCGGGATAATGTGTACTTGGAGTCTTACCTACCCAGTAGGTTTTCCCGTTAATTTGGTTATAGCCAGTTGTTTCTTGATTGTCCCAACCCTTGTTTGGGTTTTGAAGGTAGCGTTCTTGACGGCGTCCGAGCGTGGAATTATTATGACGCTTATCATACTCGGGCCAGCTTCTCGGTTCCCGATGCCAAGGCGCCGAGGGAAATTTTGTACGTGGCCGCTTTGTATCACGTTATGGCGAACAAGCCTCCTGTTAACTTCGATCCGAGTACCAGCTTCATCGTAGGTACTGGTTTAGAGGAGAAGCCTAAGGGGGCTAAGGCTAGAAAGCAACTGGCGCTCCAGATTCCTCTCCCTGAATCAGAACCTTCCGAGTCGGCTGAGGAGGAGGATGATAGCGAAGACTTCCTTTCTGGTGGGGATGAAGAAGTGGCGGATCAACCGCTTCCCCCACTTGATGAACCGGCGAAAGATCCGCCGCTTACTACACAAGAGGGAGCAGTGAGAGAAGAACACCCTTCAGCTGTATCTGGTCCCTCGCGTAAACGGGTCAGATACGAATCTCCTGACAGTAGAGCGACCTTTTCCGTGAAGAGAGCTGCTGTTAGGTCTCGTGGGACACCTATCACCGAGAAGGGTGAAGGTGCAGACGATGTTCCGGAGGTAAGTCCAAGTCGGAGTTCTATCTTTGTTGTAGCTTTCTTTCCTCTCGGGGATATGACTTGATCATTTTTCTTTGTAGGCGTCTGACGAACCAGGCTCTCCTGAACCATCTGCTGCCTCAGTAGTTGATCCGGCCCTTGCCGCTTTGATTAGCGACATGTGTGCCATGGTCCTCTCTGCGGGGGCTCTCTCAGCGGCGGCTAAGGACTCCCAAGCTGCTGAGGCCCCAGCCCGGGGTGACGAAAGTTTCCTTGGGCCCGTCTCCGAGATTTCTGAACTTCAGCGAGATGACGCCATCCTCGGTGCATCCCCTCCCGAGGATGCAAGGGCGGATGAGTCTTTTATTCCTGACTCAGAGGCTGTTGGTGAAGAGGTTGTGATGGCTGTAGGCGAACCTCAGCCTCCATATTCCTCCACTGGTAAGCTGAGCCACATATTGACCACCGAGGGGGCTTATTTGCTCTATCAGCATATCCTTCGGGTCAAGTCGATTCATGGTTGCCTTGGCCGTGCAGGTCTTGACCCTTTATCTCCTGCCGCTGATGTTCTTGGGGAAGGCCCGGTCTACCGTGATCAGGGGGAAAGGAGCATTTTCTCCCCTTCGTCATCGCATGTTGAGGGACATCCTACCAGCTCTGGGCAGATGGGGATGGAGTTGGTGCTGGCCCCGGCCTCGTCTTCGGCTGCTTATACGGCTCCGGAGATTGACTTCTCGACCCTGCCGAGCATCCAAATTCTGCGGGCCGCTGAAGAGGAATTGACCGATGTTCAAGCGTCCTTCCGTGCGGAGTTAGTTTCTCTTGTGGCAGGAGCGGCAGATTCTGTCGCATCTTCTTCCGTGCTACCAGCCACACTCCCGTTGACACCGGTTTCCTCGGAGGCTCTGAACGAGGTGACGCAGGATGTGGTTGACAGCTTCTATCGCCACTTAGGGAGGGGTGTAAACACTGCCGTGGAACGGGGGGGGTCCCTTTTTCTCTGTCTCTACGGGGAGCTCGGGGCCAAATTGACACTCTGAAGGGTCTTCCTGGCGGGCTGGGGTTAGCAGCGCTCCTGGAGCCTAAGTTGACAGAGGCTGACCAGCTTGTGACCCAACTGCTGGCAGTGCGGCAGACTGGCTTGCCCGCCGCGACTGAACGGGAGCGGAGCTTCCTGGTCGCTGCTAGGGACAGGATTAAGCTTGCTCGAGAAACTGCCGGACCGGCTGTGCAGGGGGACCTTGACAAGTTCTCCGTCTCTTATGACCGACTGGGTCGTCGGAGTCAGGCTTGTAGAGCCCGGGAAGAATCTGCCTCTCGTGGAGTAGCTGATACGAAGGAGCGAATTCTCGCACTCCAGAAGGAGTTGGTCTTCTTAGAGTCAGAGCGGGAGGCTGCTCGTGCAGAACAAGAGTTGATTGCTCGAGAGGCCGAGAGGATTTCCCGATCCTCTGTCAACCTGGGGCGGGCCTTCAAGAAGTTTGAGGACAACTGGCGAGCCCATGCTCATCTGGAGGATGCGGCGGTGTTGAATCAGGAAGCAGAGTGCCGAGCCAGACAGAAGCTTGAGCGGTCGGTTGCCTTGATAAAGGACCGTCTTACGGCGTTATGTATTCCAGAGCAGTGATCGGCTTTCTGTCTTCTTCTTCTTCTTCTCTCTTTCTCTTTTTTTTCTTTCTTTTTAATTTTTGCAAGGGGGTGTGATCCCTGCTGATGTAGCCCTTTAATTTTTGAATAAATGAGCATGTTTCAACTCATCTTTTCTTTCTTGCACTTGCGGTGTTTATGGAATTTGGACTTGCTGGGGGATTTATTTATGGACCTGTTATCCTAGGCGTACCTTGGTTTTAGGTACGGATAACAGTTTAGATAGGATGTCCGGGACAGCCACGGCAAAGTGGTCATGGATGTTCTCGGTACTGGGGGAAGGAATGCCGTAGAGCAGCTGGGCTCCCGGGGCATGGTAAGATGGTGGATTTATGCTAAGAAGCTTAGCGAATGAATATTTGTGGACCTATTACCCTTGGCGTACCCTAGTTCAGGATGCGGATAATGGGGTGAGAGGGAACCGATCACATTTGCTCAGAGGTTATGATGACATGGCAAACATGAAAGTTTTATCGTGAAATCTTCCTGCTCAGCGGTAATGAGAACATGGCAGGAGAGACTTTACGGAAGCTATTTGTGGTCAACAGAGGACATTTGTGGTCAACAGAGGACATTTGTGGTCAACAGAGGATATTTGTGGTCAACAGGGGACATTTGTGGACCTATTATCCTTGTCGTACTCCGGTTGTGGGTACAGATAATAGGTTAAAAGAGGACCGACATACTTGCTCAGAGGTAATATGGACATGGCAAATATGACGATTTCTTCGACGGAGCCTTCCCACTCAGAGGTAATGAGGACATGGCAGGAGTGGGCTCAATGAAGATTGGGTACATAGAACGACTCAGAGGTAGGAGAACGTGGAAGTTCTATGCGAGGGGGCGGTTTGTTTTTGGTGGAAGTGAAGACGACTCAGAGGTAATGAGGACATGGTCGTTTCGGAAATTGGTGGATCGACTACCCTTTTTGTGCACTGGGAGTGCGGGTAGTGAATCCTGAGGGAGGATCTCTGCCAGGAAGAAAGTTCAGAGGTATAATCATACTTGACTTACTATCTGAAAGAGTGACCGGAATGTAAGTTCAGAGGCACCAACTGGTACATAACTTGGTAATTTGGACTATTGAGGGAGTGAGAGTTCAGCGGCACCAGCGGGTGTATGGCTCGATAATCTGAAATAGGGTAGATGAGAGTTCAGTGGTACTAAAGGGGTACATGACTCGATAATCTGGAGAATGATGGATGAGAGTTCAGTGGTACTAAAGGAGTACATGACTCGATAATCTGGAGAATGATGTTTAAACATAGTATTTCTTCAGGAACTTGCCGTTGACGGGCAACATGAGCAAATCTCCGTTCTGCTTAGCGAGGCGGTAGGCGCCGTTATCTCGGGAGGATTATTACCCTGGTTTGGTGCCGCTGAATTTGAATCTACGTTGAATGCGGGACCCGTGCTTGTCTGGCCAGGTGTCACTCCCTACAGAGTAGGAAGTGCCGCTTTGATCTCGTCTACAGACTTGACCAAGGCATGCAATATGGCCTCCAAAGTGTCGATGCGCTGGCGATCACTGGTACCGCCTTGATTGCTGTCTGTCATGAATACCGTCTTCACATGAGGAGTGACGGAGGGAGTGGTGGAGGATGTACCCTCCGAGTCGTACGCATGCGTCAAGAAATCATCTGGATATGTGGGGCTGTTCTCTTCAGGTTCGGACTCGGAAGGGACAGTACCCCCAGCTTCGGAGCTTGCTTCATCTCGAGAATCATGGATGTCCTCGGAGACATCAGCATCTGTTGTACCCGATGGGAGGGTTGTTTCTCGGGGTTCGTCTCCTTGAAACGTTGGATTACTGTGGACGTTCGGAGGAGTACTACCCCCAGCTCCTACGACCCCCAGGGTCGGGGACGATGAGTCTCCTGTTGCAGCAGATTTTGTCTTCGAACGGGTGTGTTGGTATACTCCGGTGGAGGGCAACCGTTTAGCCGATAATTTCTTAGCTGTAATGGCTGATATCTTTGGACTGGAGATGCTTGTCTTCTTCCCTCTCCCCTCGGCGGGGACCTTCTGAGCGGAATTGCAGGAGACAACAGGAGGTGCCTCATCTTCTGAGTTCGGGTGCTGTAGTCTGTGGAAGACGGACGGACGATCTTCCGTCACTGCCGCGTTGTTGCAGCAGCAGTTGACGATGATCTGGATGCAGTGACGTCCATGTGAGGATTCTTTGCACGTCGAGGCCCCTTCTCTTTCCTTGCGTTTGTGGAGGATCGCCTCACTCAGGTCAGAGGAACCACTCTGTCCGTTCGCCGCTGGGGATTGGACTTGAGCGGTTCTGTACAACTTCCCATCAGAGGCCCGTGTGATAATCAGCGGGACGCCCTGATAGTCAGAGGTTGGGGCAGCTGTCTGGGCTTGATGAGCCCGCGCTGCCCTAGACTTCTTCTTTCTAGCACTTGTGGGTGCATAACAGGAAGAGTCCAAGTTGAACATCACAGAGTCTGGCTTATCATCCAGAGAGTCATCAGGGTTCGGACCGTACGAGAGACGGTCGAAAACTGATCGAGAGGAGCATGGAGCAGATGCTATGCAGCTGGGAGCAAAAACCGTGCAGGCTGTCTGCATGCGGTTGTCTCCTGTCGTCGGACGAGTTCTTATGCGGCTAGGGGTCACGACCGTGCAGGCTGGCCGCATGCGGTTGGCATCTGTGGCCGCATGGGTTTTCTGCAAACGATTGACTTTACTGGCCGCATGAGTCTCATCCATGCTGTCGGGAACTGTAGTCGCAAAAGTTATACGGCTGACAGAAGTAGCCGCATGAGTTTTCTTCATGCGGTTGGTGGATATAGCCGCATGGGCTTTCTCCTTGCGGGTAATACTCTTCTGCGGTTCGGTCCGCGTAGAGTCCCTCTTTGTCCCTGCAAGTCTAGCATCATAATGTTTTCTTCTGTCGGACTTGGGGACAGCAGAGTTGTCTACGATCTGAAGTGGGACCGCAGGAGAATCCTTCTCGCCGTCTTGAGCAACAGAGGGCATCCCATCGAGGGCTTGAGGAGGAGCAAATGACTTCGGTCTCCATTCTTTGTGAGCCTTCGTGGTGCGGGTGCGCTTCTGGGCCGGGCCAGTGCTGCCTTCAGAGAGCATCTCTTCGAACGCCTGTTGGTCGAAGCGGACGACCATCTTCTTTTGTGTGGAGCCAAGTTTGGCTGCATCTGATTGCGTCACCAACTCCTCAGCCGTGGAGAAGTTAGTCCCCAGTAGAGTCGCCATCGTATTTGCCATTGATTGTAAAAGAACAGAACAATTATCGGAGGACTGAACTTAGCCTCACAATACAAACTCGCTCGTACAAAAAAAGCCTAGGGACGAAAACCTAGGTACAACAGACTAAGTATGATTGTTTATTTTTGATTCTGGGGGGTGACGATAGAGGCTCGGGAAAGCGACGGCCGCTCTGCCTTACTCCTTGGACGATCAGTATGCAGCCTTGGCTCGGGGAAGATCTGCTCGACGTTGATGAAGAAATGCTCTTCTTGCTCTCCTCGGATTGCTCTCCTGGCTTCTCTCTCTCTGTGATTATCAAGAAAAAAGGGGGGAGCTCTTTCTGTGTAGATCTCTCTCTTCTTATTTTTTTATTCTTTTGTTGCCGACCCCTTTTTTTTTACAAGGGAATGATGCTGGCTATTTATAAGAGTGGAGGGTGATCATTAGGTTTGCTAATGATTATCTGTTTGGAATGTCGGCGCTCCTTCATTCTATCTGAACCCTTGATCCTGATTATAGTGAATCTCGGCCATTAATGCAGATAGCATCGTATCTCATGAGCAATTAATGCTAGCTGCTTTTCCTCGTGATTGATTATGCCAATGTCTGATTGCTCGTCACGTGTCCCATTAGCTTGATGATAAATGATATGCCCTGATCTCAGTAATTATGACGATGATGTCAAATATATTTGTTGAGATTCGGTTAAATCTCTTATTGATCCCATGCCACGTGTCTTAATTGTGAGTCCTGTCAGAGCCGCATAGGATTGACGATCTTCGAACCGCAGAGAGATACTCTTTGTAAGCCGCATAGGACGATGCTTCATCGAGCCGCATATGCGTAATCTTTGTGAGCCGTATGAGCTGGCGTTGTATTGGGCCGCAGGGAATGTGTTCCCAGGGAGCCGCATGAGCTAGCGTTGTATCGAACCGCATGGAACGGGTTCTCAGGGAGCCGCATATGACTGATTGCCATGTGGCAATCTGGGATTTCTGACGGATTTGGTCAGAGATTTTCTTCTTTTCCCGAGGAGTCAGTCATTATGGCAAGGCCATTATGAAACTTTATGTCAGGGCCGCCACAGTGAATCGTGCTGGAGCAATAAATGAGGCCACTACTCAAACGACCAGCTGTAGGAAAGGATCACACATGGCGTCCATCGAGCCGCATATGCCTTGCTGAACCGCATACGCTCCCGAGCCGCATGCGATTGAGAGTCTTCTTTGAACCGCATAGGGCCGCTCCTGTGTGAGCCGCATAAGCTTCTTACTCAGAGCCGCATGGATCATTATTCTAATATTTTCTATGCTTCTACAACACCATTGTCTACCAAGTCACCATAACTAGGGTTAGCTTCTAGGCTATTCACTACCAAAATACAGTCATTTAGCGACGGATCCTTAGCGACAGAAAATTTCCGTCGGCGTTAGCGACGGATTTGCGGCAAATAGCTGACGGAGTACCGACGACATGCCGATACATTTTTTATTTCATTTTAAGGGGAAGAAAAGGTCGCTCATCCGTCGCCATGTCGGAGACATAGCGACGGATACAAAGTCGTCGCTATGCAGTCGATTATTTGGCAAAAATTGTTGGGAGAAGTGGCGGGACAATTCTTCGACTACGTAGTGACGGATAGTCCGTCGACAAGTATCAAATAGAGCGACGGATAAAATCCGACACAAGTTCGTCGCTAAATAAAGAGCCCAGACTTAAATTGAAATGACGGGAGGAACTTTTTATTCCCCCCAAATTTTATTCTCTCTCCTCTCTCTCTCCGGCGGTCGACGACCTCCCTTTCCTCTCTCTCTCTCCCGCGGCGGTGATCGGCGACCTCTCCTCTCTCTCTCTCCCAAAGGTAATCTCTCTCTCTCTCTCTCTCTCTTTCTGTGGTCGTGGGTGTCGTGGGCTGTCGGGGGAGTCGTGGGGCAGCGCGCGCGGGGGGCAAAGCGGGGCTGCACGGGGCTGCGGCGGGCGGTGGCGCGCGCGGTGCAGCACGTGGCTGCGGCGGGCGGCGGGATGCAGCGCGCTCCGGTGCAGCGGAGGGCGGCGGGGGTGGCGCGCGCGGGGCTGGGGGGGCGGCGGGTGGTGGGAGGGGCGGCGGGGGTTAGGGTTTACATATTTTCAATATAATGTATATTTGAGTGGTGTTTATAATATGTATATAAATGCATATGCATTTGTATTATTATTATTATTATTAGTATTATCGTTATTAACAGTATTATTTATTTAGAAATTATATAAAATATTAGGGTTAGGGTTTACTGGGAGCGGTGGAGAAGAAGCGTAGGGAAACAAATAATTATCGGTATCGGTATCGGAATCGGTAAATGTTAGTTAGTAATTTTAGTTAGCATTATGCTATTTAACTAGTAAATGTTAGTTATATATATATATATATATATATATATTATATATATATATATATATATATATATATATATATATATAACTATATATATATATATATATATATATATATATATATATATATATATATATATATATATATATATATATATATATATATATATATATATATATTTTTTATTTTTAGTTATATATATATATATATATATATATATATATATATATATATATATATATATATATATATATATATATATATATATATATATATATATATATATATATATATATATATATATATATATATAAAGATTCAAAGTATCGGACTATTCCTATGCTGTTTAATTTTCTTTGCCGAATTGTTCGGAACGAAGACCCCCAATGTCGGCATCGGTCAATATTTGGTATCAGTCGGTATCGGATCGAAACATGCCAAACCGTATCGGTATCGGCCGTATCGGATCGGTATCGGCCGATACTTTAAACCATAAATTATATATATATATATATATATATATATATATATATATATATATATATATATATATATATATATATATATATACTGACTCGTCAAGTTGAACCGTGTATAACATGCTCGACGCTTCATTTGGACTTAGTGGTATCAGTATTGAACTATCGGTATCAGTATCGAACTATCGGTATCGGTATCGAACTATCGGTATCGGTATCGAACTATGCTAATCTGATACAGCCGATACTTATCGTCGCTACGGCCGATACCTATCGGATATGGCCGATACCGAATCGATAAGGCCGGTACGAATCCTAGCTATACGGTCGATACATATCGGATAGGACGATACCAATTCGCTAAGGTCAATACCAATTTGATACGGCCTATACCAAACCTATAGACCGATACTAGTCTGATGCGGTCGATACTAAGTACATCCGGCCTATATACCAGCGGATCCACCAGTTACATGATTATATACTAATTTTGTTTAGTTTGTCTTACTATATAGATTTTCACATCCAATCTGTGATGGATCGTTATTTCGTTGATCGTATATGGATGTACAAACGACAACACGAGAGCAGAATAGGTGTGAGTGACGAATTTCAGGCAGGCGTGGAAGTGTTTCTTAAGTATGCCATGAGCAAAGCTCAGTATATGGACGGTAACAAAATCAAGTGTCAATGTCGTAATTGTCGCAATAGATTTTACGAAGAAGTGGTGAGTGTAAGAAATCATTTGACCCGTAAGGGTTTGTACGTGATTACGGCCTGTGGTCACCGCAAGGTGAACTATATACGGAAAGACAGGTTACGAATGCTGCTATTTATGCTTTTGATGATAATGCTGCAACGGATTTTGTCGTCGAAGACGACGAATGCTCTGTTGATTATGAAGACCTGCAGAACCTTGCATGAGATATGGTGTACGATACGACAGGGCCTAATTTTGATCCAGAGGATCCTAATCCTGAGGTGAAGGAGTTCTATGATATGTTTCAGGTTGCTGAAACTTCTTTATATCCTGGTTGTGAGCCACATTCTGTACTGTCAGTGACGATGCAGTTGTTGAACATAAAGTCCGATTTTAACTTGCCACAAACTTGCTACGATCGGATTATACAACTAATCAAGGAGGTGTTACCGAAGGAATCAAAAGAGCTTCCAAAAAACTTCTACAAGTCGAAGATGATGGTCCGACAACTGGGACTAGGGTACGAGAAGATAGATTGTTGTCGCAACGGATGCATGTTGTACTACAAGGAGAACGAGGATATAGAAAGTTGCAGCTTCTGTAATGCGGATCGTTACAAGCCAGTCAGGGGAAGAGGAAAGTCAACTAGAAAACGACGTCCTTACAAGTATATGCATTACTTGTCGACCACGAAGCGCTTGCAGAGGATGTATATGTCTCAGAATACAGCAGAACACATGATGTGGCACAACGAAGAATGCATAAAGGACGATAAAGAATTGTCACATCCTTCGGATGGAGAGGCGTGGAAATATTTCAATTTTCGTCATCCAGATTTTGCTGCAGAGCCTAGAAATGTACGCATGGGGCTATGTTCTGATGGCTTCGCCCCTTTCGAGCAGTCGGGATCTTAATACTCCTGCTGGCCGGTCATTCTGACCCTTACAATCTGCCACCATGGATGTGTATGAAGACTCCTTATATGTTCTTGACAGCTATCATACCGGGTCCCAAAAATCCGATGAAGAATATCGATATATATTTACAGCCGTTGGTGGATGAGCTGAAACAGCTGTGGAAGATCGGCGTCGCGACCTATGATATTTCCAGGAAACAGAACTTTCAGATGAGAGCTTCACTGATATGGACAATTAATGATTTTCCCGCATACGGTATGCTGTCGGAATGGAGTACTCACGGCACCATGTCTTGTCCGATATGCATGTAAAATAGTAAAGTGTTTCGCCTTAAGCATAGAGGAAAAACTTCTTTCTTTGATTGTCATTGTCAATTTCTGCCCGCGAGTCATCCTTGGAGAAAGAACAAGGACGTGTTCAGAGCTGGAAAACAAGAATTTTCTCATCCGCCTGCTAGATTGTCGGGATACGATATTTGGAAAGATGTAAAGGACTTGCCAACTGTAATGGAAGATCCATCGAACAATCGTGTCGATGGGTTCGGACAAACCCATAACTGGACCAAACGGAGTATCTTCTGGGACTTGCCTTATTGGAAAGATAATCTTATAAGGCATAATCTTGATGTTATGTATATCGAAAAGAATGTGTTCGATAATATCTTCAATACCGTCATAGATATTAAAGGAAAGACAAAGGACAATCCAAAAGCAAGACAAGACATTGCCAAGATATGCAAGCGTTCTTATCTAAACTTATACAAAGGGGAGCTGGTGGACAAATAACTAAGCCGATAGCACAATACACATTGAGCAAGGAAGATAGATTAATAATCTGCAAGTGGGTATCTACTTTAAGATTTTTTGACGGCTATGTGTCGAATTTGTCTAGATACGTTGATCTCAATGAACGCAAGCTAACGGGAATGAAGAGTCAAGACTGCCACGTATTTATTGAAAGATTACTGCCCATTGCTTTGAAAGAGTTGTTGCCTTCTGCTGTATGGGTTCCTTTGGCCGAACTATCTATATTCTTTAGGGATATTTGTTCAACTAAGTTGACTATGCAACACATGGTTGAACTTGAGGAGAAGATTATCTTAACAATTTGCAAGTTGGAGAAAATATTTTCTCCTGGCTTCTTCGACAGCATGGAGCATCTACCGATTCATCTAGCATACGAAGCCCGTGTCGATGCATCTGTTCATTACCGATGGATGTACCCATTTGAAAGGTACATAAAAATCGATATAATTTAAGTTGAATTTTAGTGGATTTTAAAATTAATTCTTAATTCTCAAGATAATTTGTCTCTCTAGATACCTACACCATCTAAAGAAGAAAGTTGGCAACAAGGCTCATATAGATGCTTCGATATGCGAAGCATATCTTATCGAAGAGGTGTCAAACTTCTGCTCCATTTATTTCGATACTCATGTTAAGACAAATCGAAATAGACCTCAAAAGAATGACGAGGACGTTAAGGATGGAGGTATATCCAATGTAAGGGGCAAGCCTATTGGGGCTAGTAAAAAACGATAGTTGACTAACGACGAGTATGATGTCGCTCACCGATATGTCTTGTTAAACTGTGACATACAAGAAGTGAGAGATTTGGAGAAGTAAGTCAGTACACTTGTACTCGTTATAATCTCAAATTTGATGAAGTAAGTGACTACACTTATATATTCTTATTTTCTCTAATAGTATATTTAAAGATGAAGTCAAAATGAGGACACCCGATAGTACCGATGAGAGATTTCAAAGAGAGGTTGATTGTACATTTCTGTCATGGTTTCATAAATACGTAAGTAACTGAGATTATAATTGAGGTTGATTTTATATATTCTTATAAAATACGTAAGTAACTGAGATTAGAAATATATAATCTAAAACATTTAAATTATAAATATTTATTTACAGGTTTTATTGCCTGAAACAACACTCACTAATGAGAGTGTTCGTTATCTGGCATTGGGACCGAAGAGTCAAACAAAGACTTGGCCAGGCTATGTCGTTAATGGATTCAGGTTTAAGGCAACTCAGAATGCTATAAATGTCAAATTTATCAATGACGGCATCAATACCAAGGATTCCGGTATTTGCATAAGAGGCACCATCTATGACGACGAACCGGACTTTGACTATTATGGAGTGCTTCGGGATATTATAGATTTATAATATACTGGCCCATATGATATGCATATTGTGATGTTCAAATGTGAGTGGTTCGATACGACACCAAATATCGGTTAGAGAATCGATAAACAATTTGGATTTGTCGATATAAATCATCGTAGGAGGTATAGAGGGTCCGATACATTTACGATAGCAAATCAGGTTGTTCAAGTCTACTATACAAGCTACCCAAGGCGTCATAGAGATCGATTTGACTGGTGGGCAGTATGTAAGATTAAATCTAGAAATACATTCAACATTAGAGATCCAGCATACCAAGAGGACCAGATCGAAAAGTCCCAATACTTGGGACAACACTCGGATACAATAGATGTTGAAGATATTGTTGAGGAAAATAGAGGGGAAGAAGAGGTTGATACACAAGACTTAGCTGTCAACCAGGGGAGAAAGAGACATCTTTTCCCAAAAATTAAGACAGAAGAAGAAGAAGAAGAAGAAGAAGAAAAAGAAGAGGAAGAAGAAGACGAATTTGATGGGGATGAGGATACATATGAAATCGACGATGAGGATGCGGATGAGGAGGAGGATGATGATCAAGATGAGGCCGAGGATGAGAACGAAGATGATGATTAGGTTAAATATTGTTGTATATTAAAAACACTTTCAATTACGTGAATTAAGTTTGACCTCATAAAAGCAATTACGTGAATTCATGTTTTTTCGTTCGATTATTTACTTATTGCAGATGGCACTCCTAGTCTTTTTCGTCGCGGCGACACTCGTCTCCCTACTGGTGGTATGTATATTTTAGTTTAGAATTTTATATTCATTTACACTTTTATATTGTTAATTATGTTTATGTGTTCTATTTACAGGTCATGATGGCTGGCCGTGGTAGTGGTTCTGGTGGTGGTCGTGGTGCTGGTACTGGCGGTGGTGGTGGTCATGGTCGTAGTGGTGCTGGTGGCCATGGTCGCATTCAATCTTCTCGGGATGTGACCCCATCCAGCGAGCCCGACCCGGAGAGTACCCCGGGCACAGACGCATTCCGCCGTCGATCGATTACTTCATCGAGGCATGAGTTTGGATCTGCTAGCGGATCCGTTCCGCTATCGGACCCACCAGCGGACCCACCAGCGGATCCACCAGTGGATCCTCCAGTTACTGCACAGTGGGCCCCAGAGTACCCCCATACCCGGTTCCATCCGGTTACTGGGGAGTACATGCACGGACCCGCGGATCCTCCAACGGCACCAGAGAGGCCGAGAGGCAAGTTCCGACGAGAGCTATGGCCCGCGGGGACCTTGTAAGTAAATTTAAGATAATTTATTAAATTTCTTTCATTTATTTAAGTTAATAATCCAATCGTTTCTTCTGAAAATGGGGTAGACGAGACCGAATTGGATCCGGCAAGACTATTATGAGGACCTCTTAGATATGATGAATACTCATGCGTACAAGGAGAAATCGGAGAAGGCGAAGGCGAACCGATGGGCCACGAGACTTCATACGGGGGGATCCAGGCCCCACGTAGCGATGCTTTAGATCTGGTGAGATACCGTAAATTCATTTCACTATCGAATTAGGTATTATTAATATACGGAGTTAATTAAGTTCTACGGAAATTTCGTATGCAGACCCAACGGGCGGTGAAGGAGGGAAGGGCGCCAGAATCGGTCACCATGTACGACGTCTTCCAGCATACGCACAAGAGACGGAAGGACGGAAGCTTCGTCGACGAGAGAGCCAAGGAGACTGATGTAAGTACTTATGTTTATGAGATTTACGTTATAATTAAAAGTATTCGGACTATAACTTAGGTAAACTTAGGATTCACACTTAGTTTAGTGAAACATAGGATTTAGATTACAACTTAGGTATATCTTATAATAAAAACACATTCATTTGATAGGCTGCGTATCGTGAGGCCCTTATTCGAGCTCAGTTAACTGAGACCGAGGATATCGGTGAAACGACGCCTGCCCGGACGCCCTTTTCTTTGGCCGCTCGCAACGAATTGTTCGTAGATACCGTCGGCGGCTTTAAAAAAGGGCACCTGTACGGAGTCGGCTCCCTAGGGCCGTTGCACATGGCGACTCAGAGATTTCCACCGACACCGCCTCCTCCCGCGGTCCCGACAGACGATGATGTTAGGTCGCAGCTTACGCAGCTGCACGAGGCGGTGTCGTCCTTACGGAAGCAAATTGCCACGTACTTTCTGTCTCCGTCTGCTGCTGTCGGTCCGTCTGCTGCTGGTGTCAGTCCGTCTTCTACTAGTGCCGGTCCGTCGACTGCTGCTCCCGGTCCTTCTTCCGTCGGTCATCTTTTTTTCAACCCTGCTGCCTCTCTGGTACCGCCTCCGACTGTGACGGCACTCCTTGATCTCTTGTCGCCAGAGCAGCTACATCGACTTTCGAGTAGTATCTACGACGACTTGCCGCCGTACCTAGTGGAGCAGTATATTCGTCGGTCGCAGTAGGGATTACCACCATCGGGCAATCGAACTCCTCCTCCTCCTTAAAGTATTGTAATTAAGAAAATTTAGAATATTTGTGGGAATTTGAGAATATTTGTGGGATTTTCGGATTATAACGACGGATATTAGTTTATAATTTTAGAATATTTGTGATAATTTTATATTGGTGTGCACTATATATTTGGTCTATGTGATTGTTGGATAATTGGTGTACATTATATATTTGGTCTATGTGATTGTTGGATAATTGGTGTGCGTTATATATTGGTTTGGTTTATGCATATTTGTTTGAACAGGGAAAGCACTGTATTTTTTTTTCAAAAAAATCTCATTTAGTGACGGACTAGTGACCACTTAGCGATGGATGTTTCCAGTTTTCGACTATCTTTCGACGGAATATCCATCGCTACATGGAGATTTGAAACTGTTTTCAGTTAGCGACGCTTGGTCGACGGATTAGCGTCAGAACATCCGTTGCCAAGGTTCTGGAGATACATAGTTCGACGGAATAGCGACGGAACATCCGTCGCCAAGGTTCTGGAATGCATGACATTTCCAGAACAATAGCGACAGATTATCCGTCACTAGTCCGTCGCTTCGTCGACGGATGAGCGACGGAGTAGCGATGAGGTATCCGTCGCCATGGTTCTGGAAATGCCAAGAATTTCCAGAACGTGGTCGACGGATTATCCGTCAATATTCCGTCGCTAATCCGTCCTTTGTTAGCGACGGCATTCGACAGAATAGCGATGAAACGATACACTATGATACACTGTTACGACGGTTTACCGATGGATTATCCGTCGCTAGCTTCTACACAGTTCAGTATTTAATACTTGAAATCGACAAAAGACCGTCGGAAAGCCATCGCTAATGCATCGTATTGTGACGACGAAAAGCCGTCGCTATTCTGTCGCTTGACGACTACTTAGCGACGGATCATTATTAACGACGAGCTGATTATCGACGGATTATTTTGACCAAGATCCGTCAGTGATCGATCGTTAATACAAATTGCCGACGGACGGGCGACGGATCTGGCTGTTGCTAAATCGACATATTTTGGTAGTAAGTCTACTAAATCACAACTAGTAAAAATCAAAATTAACAATCACCAATGCAATAAATCATGAAATAATTCAAAGAGGCCAAATGACCAAAATACTCTCATGCTCAAAAGTGAGAATAAATCATCCTAATGACATGGTTAGGCTCTGGGTCAGACAGTCTCTCAGGTTACACTAGCAAAGCATCAAAATCATAAGCCATGACTTAAAACAGTTTTAAATTGATTAAAAAATCACCAAAATCATAATGTGATATAAATACAAATAAATAATAATTATAATTACAAAGGTTCAAAATTACCCTCATTCCAAAAATTGGGTGTTACAAGTCTACCCCCCTTAGAAAATTTTATCCTAGAAATTAAGATGATCGCACCCTTCCTAGGTCAAACCCCCAATCAATCAAAGTCGAAGCAACACAATCCTACTGGCCATGATTCCACAGTCTCGATCAGGGTAACTACACTATCTACCATATCACAAGCAATATCCTGGTAGGTACTAATGGAAATCACACATGAAAGTGGGAAGGAGGAACAAGAAGGTCAAACCTGCTAATCCATCACCTGCAACATCAGTCTCCTCGACTGCCATCACAAAAGCTCCACCCCTTTGGTGCTGAGCTACAGGTAGCCTAGCTCCTTCAAAAGGAGGTGCAATGGGACAATTTATCTTCTGGTGGGCACCAGACCCACAGAAATAGCAAACCTTCAGCCTCTTTCTATACTGCTCCCTGGTGTGTCCCAGCTTCCTGCAGTAGGAACAACTGATCGCCTTTGGGTCCTGACCCCGATACTGATGCTGTACCTGCTGAACTTCTACTGGTGCCTACGTCTGATGAATCTGTGCATGAGGCCTCTTGGCCTGGCCTCCGCTGCTGCTGGTACCGTGAGCGTCCCGTACCCTCTTAAGTCTCAGCTCAAGATCATCCTCTGCTGCTAAGGCACCCACCAAGATCTCCTCAAAAGTGGCACCGCGGGCACTCTTGGTATAGGACTTTATCTCCTTGACCAGTCCCTTTCTGAACCTCCGGGCCTTCGTCGCCTCAGATAATCCCTCGACAAATCTGCCCAGACGGCAGAACTCTCCAGAATACTCCTCTACGAACTGACTGCCCTGGACTAAGGCCTCGAACTGAGTATCGAGGGAACCTAGTGCTGTATTTGGGAAAAACTTCTCCTTGAACAGCTTCTTGAATGCTGCCCAAGTCTGCCCTGGTGTACCAACCCTCGGGTCGGTCTGGTACCAAGTGCAGGCCAAATCCTGCATCATACTGGCCGCCGCCTCGATCTGTAGCCTGTAGGTCCTAAAAAATCAAGTTGCACACATCAACAAAGTTAGAAAATCAAGAAATACAACTTTTAAATGGAATGTGCAGACATCAGATTGCGCATCCTTCAGATTGTGCACGATAGATTGCGCACACTTCCAAGTGCGCAGGCTGACGTGGCAAATCACCATCATTACCTGACACAAATTAAATCTTCTGACAGCTGACAGCGCGGAGAACGAGGCAACCGTTCGTTTAATCGTACAGCACGGTGCTCGAGGACAGCTGGCAGCGCAATCCATGTTGGCGCAATCCATTCCTGCACAGTCCAAGTCTGCGCAATTCAAAACCAGCGCAATTCAATGTGCGCGTTCTATCAGTATAGATGATAAAATATACGTGGCATTCATGCCATCAATTGATCATCTCGTGGCAACTGTCTATGCATGATCATGCACATTTCAATCAAATGATGCCATGTGTCCAAGATAGTTAGCCCATGATCCAGCAACTGCCTGTGCAGTCCATTGCTGCGCAAACCAATTGCTGCTCAAATCATCCTACGCAGTCCAGAGTAACTAAAAGTTAGTTATTTCTTAGAACTCTATAAATAGAGTTTTAAGTCTCCATTCAAAGGGATCAATAATCAATAATCAGAGATCAGATTAT
This sequence comes from Iris pallida, assembly GCA_029216955.1. NCBI lineage: Eukaryota > Viridiplantae > Streptophyta > Magnoliopsida > Asparagales > Iridaceae > Iris > Iris pallida. The sequence continues at coordinate 10,449,313 of JANAVB010016599.1, read as the reverse complement.
AGAGAGATCAGACTTTAAAGTTCAGAGAGTCCAGGCGTTCTTGCCCAAGTGCTGTTGCGTTCTTCCGAGGCTTTTGCTTTCAACTTTCGAGGCTTTTTGCCTTCAATTCCAGAGTTGTCTTCAACTTCAGAGGCTTTGTCTTCAGAGTTCACATCGTCCAAGGGATAAAGCAATCGTCATCTAGATTGGATTCCTAAAGTTGTACCATTCCCAGAATTCAAATTATAATCTTTTACAAAGTTTGTATCAATAAAGTTCTTTAACTTTTGTTTTTGCAAACAAAATGGTGACTCTGCTGGAGACGACTTTCTCCTCCGATGAGGAAGTGACAACTCAATGTGACGTAGCGTCTATCGGAAAGACGCAGAAGACACTGGTTGTGAAGATCAACCAGACAGCCTATGAGTCTATGATCAACTCCAAGACCACTCCTCGTACTGCAATCACTGCTGCCACAAGCAAAGTGCGCCCTGTATGGGTCCCAAAGACTGCTGCACATTCTGTTAATGCTGCCAGCAAGACTTCTGCGCAGTCTGCCAGCAAGCCTGCTGTGCAGTCCAAAGCTTCTGTCATCAAGCCTACTGCACTATCTATCTCTGCTACTGCTGCGCAATCTGCTATTGCCAGTACACAGAAGACTTCATATGCTGCCATGGCTAAGTATAAAACTCCTATGCCTCTGGCGCAATTGGCTGCCAATTTTCCTGTGCAAACCAACACTCCAGCAACCAGAGTGCAACCTAAGCATTCTGTGGCAAGAACTCCTGATGCGCAAACCACAGTCTCTGTAGCCAGAACCAGTGTGCCATCCTTTCATGCGTAAAGCATACCTGCGCAATCCAAGAGTGACAGCCTTTTGGCTAAACTCTCTTCTTCTCATAACAAAGGGAAAGATTCTGTTCCTCCTCTCAAACATTCTATTGCTCCTGCGCAATCCACTGGGGGTAGTCCTTTGGCTATTCCTCTTCCTCTTCAAAATAAAGGAAAAGGCCCGTTGGTCTTTTCTCAAACTTCCTTGTCCCATGACTTGGAAGACAATAGAGGGAAACGCTCTTTAGCTAACCCTTCATCCCAAAACAAAGGAAAAGGCCCTTTGGTCTTTTCTCAATCTTCTTCAATTTTTACCGAAGAAGATCAATCTGAACGTGCCTCGGCACCAATCAGTATTAGAACTCTTTCAAACAAGGATTCTTCTTTCCTTTATAACAAGAGAACTTGTACTGACCAAAAAGGTATTCTGCCTACCCCGGTAGCAGAATTCCAGGACCTCCCGACTCTCAAGATTTCCCGTTCCAGACAGGGAAAACTGTTAGTGTCTCAGACAGAAACCCTTGGGGGTGAATTTGCTGATCTTAGAACTTATCTCAACAGACCCACTTCAGTAAAACACAAACAGCCAATGTTGAAGATCAAACATCATCAAAAACAAATCTCCAGGGTTAAAAATCTCGACACTTATGCCAATGAAGTGAGCACTTCCCTGTATACTCAAGGGACTAAATATTTGAAGGATCGGAATCATGTTCCAAATGTTATCAAAGAACAGATCCCTCAGAGTTTTTTTCGTCCTGTTGTTGTTCCTGATCTTCGAGAACATCTAAGACAAAAACGAGACAATGTTTCAACGTCTTCAATTCAACTATCTGATTATCATTGCAACCACAAAGTCATCATCCAATGTTGTTGTCAAACAACAAAACGATCTGTCTTCGAATGTCTGACTTTTGCTAAATCTGAACCTATGTCAGAGGTAGACGAAGTCTTGTATGCTTCTGTTAACATGACTTCCCGAGATACTGGGGGTAGAAGATGCTCTAAGCACGGTAAACCTCGTAAACCAAGCCAACGGTACTTAGAATTACTTCAAGAATCTTCTGAAGGAGTGTTTCGACACACCCGTTCTCGAGGCCGAGATACAATCGGTCAAAGGAATCTTCCTCAAAATCCTTCAGGTTATCTTCCCACTTCTCAGTCAGGAGATGACTCTTTCTCCGACTATGATGCATACAGCGAAAGCTCTGAACAGACAGTGTCTTCCACTGTACCAAGAGAAGTGACAGCTTATGTTGTCGCTGATGATCCGGATGCTTCAACTTCTACAAATCAAGAACAATGAATCGCTGCACTTGAAGACAAGCTAAAAACCATGGCTGAAATGGTTGCTAATATGCATTCTATCATTGTGGCACAACATGCTACACCACCGACTGTACCTACTGCGAGTCCAGAGATCATAGCATCTTCGGTACCTGCCAATACTAGGCTGGGGGTAGTGTCTCCTCAAATACCTCCTGTGCAAGTACAAGTTCAAACTACATCTAGTCAGTCAGGAGCTGGGGGTAGTGCTTACAATGCTGTTCCTCCTCCTACCACTCTAACTCAACCTGCTCCTTCTTTGTCATCCGAAGATGCCAATGAAGCTGTCAAACTCTTGCGAACCCAGTTTGAAGCTTTCAAAGAGAAAGACAACTTGCAAAGATTGGGGATCAAACTGCCCTATCCAGTTGAATGGAAAGAAGTCCCGTTCCCACCGAAGTACAAGATCCCAACAATCTCTTTGTTCGATGGTAGTACTTCTCCTAGTCAATTCATCAATCATTTTGAGGTAATGACCGTTCAACTCCAGCCAAATGACGCTCTTCTTACCAGAGTGTTCGTCGGTTGTTTAGCCGGCGTAGCATATGACTGGTATAGAAGTTTGCCCGATGGTTGTATCACTTCCTTCTCAGATCTCAAACAAATCTTCCTGGAACGGTTCTATGAAGGATTTAACGACATGACTATGTCGGCTCTCAATAAAATCAAACAGAAACATAATGAAACTGCTGAGAGCTTTATCGAACGTTTCCGCCGTGAAGCTTTGAAAATGCCTCCCGGGACTCCAGCTGCTGTCACTATTGATACTTGTAAGGCAAATCTTTTACCTATTATCAGTATATGGACGGGATCTACCCAATTCCAGGATTGGCCTTCATTCATCGTCAACGCCAAAGCTGCTGAAGTGAGTACCGAAAAGTTCAAACAATTGGGGGTACAGATGTCTAACCCTGATCGAGATAAACACCAGACATCAGGTGGTGGCAACCGCCAGAACAACCGCAAAGCAAAAGAGACTTTGAACATCAATCTGAACAAGAATAAAGAATCTTTGGCTGTCAATGTGGCTCCACCTACATCTACTCCTACTCCTTCAGCACCTCCACCGAGGAAACCTCGTCCGAAAGTAGAATATTCTTTCGACGAAAATGACACTGCAAGCATCTTTGAATGTTTACTCAAAAGCAATAAGATTCAGCTCCCAGATCCAAAGAAACCTGATGAAGTCGGTAAGACAGATCATCCTAAATATTGTGTTTACCACAGGTTCATTGGACATCCTACTCGAGCATGCTACGTGCTTAAGGGCAAAATTCAAGAGCTCGTCAATGCTGGTGTCGTCACTCTGCAGCAAGATGAGAAGACTGTTACTGTGAACATGGTTTCAGTCCAGTTTGGTGACTTTCCTTCGCAGATGGTACAGCACGGTGTCATTCCAATTCCTAAAGCTACTCTTGAGATTGAGAATCTCCCACTTCCACCAAATGAAGGTCTTGTTCCCTTGTCTCTTGACAACGGTGAAATTATGTGGATTCATCCCGATCTTGCTTTGGAATTCGAAGTCCCCTCTTCTTCCAAGAAGAAAGGTCGTTCTAAAGGCAAGACAAAAACTTGTAACATGGTGTCTTTTGATCCCATAATTGATGAAGAGATTCTGTTAGGTACCAGATCAAGGAAAGCCTATTTGAAAGATCATTCTGAAGTTCAAGAGAATCCTACTTCTTCTTCTGAACCTACTCCAGTATAACCTGCCTCCTCTGAAGAGATTTCTTCCACATCCTTACCAGTTGTAGTGCCTATTCCTCCCAAGCCGATGGTTGCCGATAAAGGCAAACAACAAGTCCATTTTGACAAGCCCCTGAAGAAATCATCTCCTACAGGACTTGAAAAGCCATATAATTTTGATATATTGGCTCAACTAGCCAATACACCGGCTAGGTTATCAATTTTCGAGCTCTTGCGCCTTTCTAAGGAGACTCGGGAGACTTTAAGTGAAGCTCTGATGCAGGCTGAAACTTGTTTAACTCTTCTCAAAAAGCCAGATGCCGAACCTGTCTCTTGTCGTCATTGTCATAGTGTCCTGGAGTTGATTCCAAACATCACTTTCACTCAGGATGATATGCTGCTGGAGGATAATAGACATGATCGTCCTCTTTATTATACAGGGTATGTCGATTCGATGAAGGTCGATCGTATCCTGATAGATCCAGGGTCTGCACTCAGTATCATGCCAAAGACAATGCTAGACGCATTAAAGATACCAGTGCATAGTCTTTCAAGCACAATCACCACTATCTTGGGATTCAACCAAGGAAGGAGTGAACCGTTGGGTAAGATTCGCCTAAAACTCCAAATAGGCAATCTTCGCACAAAGGTGATCTTTTATATCATCGATAATCATGGTTGTTCTTACAATGCTCTTCTGGGAAGACCTTTCCTTCATAAACATAACATTGTTCCATCAACTCTTCATCAATGCTTCAAATATGTTGATGACAAAGGACAAGTCCACAAAGAAGTTGCAGACCTTTATCCTTTCAAAGGTGTCGAAGCATATTGCAACGACGCTCGTATGTACAAGGAAGAATTTATGAAGGTGGTATTAGCAATGGATACTGAAGAAGATCAAGAAGCAGTGCCCAATGACACTCTCATTATACCTGTTAAAGGGCGTGTTTCCCACCCTCAGTCTTCTAAACCACTGGCTATTCATTTGCCAGTTCAGCGACAGTCTACTGATGGCGATCAGGATAAAAGGGAGCTCACCTCTTCTGAGCTACTTGTTATCGACTTACGTCGTAACAAGGACAAAAAGCAGCTGACTTCTTCTGAGCCACTTGTTGTTGATTTAACTCATAACAAGGAAAAAAGGGAGCTCACCTCTTCTGAGCTACTTGTTATTGACCTTCGTCGTAACAAGCCTCTTCCACGCTCTTCTTCTCTCCCTCTTGTAATCAATCTGACCAAGCCTGCTAAGGCTAAAGGTCCTGCTGTAAATATAGATGTACATATCAATGAAAAAGCATCTACTTTCCAGTATACTGATATTATTTATCATACTAAATGCTATTTGGATATGTTAGATAGCTTCAAATCATTTACAATGGGAGTTGTGCAATCTCTTCAAACAGAAGTTTCATGTGAACACCCAAAAGATTCATATCGTATTGTTCCTGCTCGCAAGAAAGGTGAACGTCCAATACTTTTTAGTAAAAGACCAGAACAAAAATTTAGCTATACGGATGATAGCAAAGTTAACGACACGGGACATCTTCAATTCCGTCGTTACAGTCAACAATCAAAAGACATCGTCCGAAAGATGGGTTACGACTTCAAAAGCGGCCTCAATTATGGTAAGGGCAGAAGGATTCCTCTCCGTACCGCTGTTCCACAAGGAAAGTCAGAAATGTATTACAGCAGGACCAAAAGAGGTCTTGGATATGCTTTTCCTCCGATGTTATCCCCAGCAGTTTTCGACTACGTTCTAACTCTTATGATTCCAGGTCATGGGATTCTGATACTAGCATTGGTGAAGTCCATCGTGTAATCGTATCTTCTAATATGGTTTCTGCTAAACTTTCGGAAGGATATGATGAGGACATTGAAGAAAGTTCTGAAACAGATCCTTGGGCTCAACAGATAGATAATCAGTGGGTACTCCAATTTGAACAAAGAGAACCTCCTACTGAAGATCAACTAGTTCAAGTTGATGTAGGAGAAAGCGAGTCACCTCGTCCAATCTTTATTAGCAAGAATCTTCCAGAAGTAGATAAGCAGGAGTTGATTCTTCTCATTAAAGAATATATTGACGTCTTTGCTTGGAGTTATGAAGATATGCCAGGATTAGATCCCAAAATTGCTACTCACAAATTGAACATTCTGCCTAATGCTAAACCAGTCAAACAGCAACAACGGCGATTCAAGCCTGAAATGATGGACGCAATTGATGATGAAGTCAAGAAGCTTATCGCTTGTGGCTTTATTCGAGAAGAACAACATCCTGATTGGGTAGCCAACGTTGTTCCAGTCCTGAAGAAAACCGGCAAAGTTCGAGTCTGCATCGACTTTTGGGATCTTAATGAAGCATGTCCGAAAGATGAATTTTCTCTCCCTATCATGGACGTTATGATTGACAATACCTGTGGGTTCGAGCGAATATCTTTTATGGATGGATTTTCTGGATATAATCAAATTAAGATGAATCCCGAAGATGAAAAACACACATCTTTCCGTACTCCTCGGGGAGTCTATTGCTACACATTGATGCCATTTGGTCTCAAGAACGCTGGTACAACTTACCAACGGGCTATGAGTACTATTTTCAGAGAACATCTTCGTAAAATAGTCGAATGTTATGTTGATGATATCGCTGTTAAAAGTCGTCTGAAAGAAGATCACATCCAAGATTTAAAAACAATCTTCAATCTCATACGTCAACATCAGCTCAAGATGAATCCCACCAAGTCATTCTTGGGTGTCTCTAGTGGTAAATTTCTCGGCTTCGTCATTACCTCTAAGGGTATACACGTAGATCCCGAGAAGATCAAATCCATTCAAGAGATGCATCCTCCACGCAACCTAAAAGAGCTACGAGGATTCCAAGGTCGACTTGCATACATCAGGAGATTCATTTCGAACTTGTCTGGACGCTGCAGACCATTCACTCAACTAATGAAGAAGGGTGTATCTTTTATTTGGACTAAAGAATGTCAACAAGCATTCGACGACATCAAACGATATCTCATGAATCCACCAGTCTTGGTGCCACCAATCTCAGGTATTCCATTCTTAATGTATGTCCGTGCTATGGATCATTCATTGGGTACTTTACTCGCCCAAAAGAATAAAGAAGGTCATGAACAAGCCATCTACTATCTCAGTCGTACTATGATTGGTGCTGAACACCGTTATAGTCCGGTCGAAAAAGAATGTCTAGTCCTTATATTTGCCGTTCAAAGACAAGGCATTACATCATTGGTCAAACCATTCATGTCATATCCCGAGTTAATCCTCTTCGGGTACTAATGAAGAAGCCTAGCACACTCAACTCTCGGCTTGCTACATGGGCCATTCTTCTAGCCCAATATGATATGGTATATGTTCCTCAAAAGTCTGTCAAAGGTCAAGCACTGGCAGATTTCTTGGCGGCTCATCCTGTACCAGAAATATCCAAGCTTTACGATGAAATTCCAGATGAGACATTAGAAGTCAATATGATCTCTAAAGAATTTCCAACCTGGCATTTATTCTTTGACGGAGCATCCAGAATCGGACCCAATGGTGCTATTGTAGCAGGAGTTGGAGTTGTTCTTGTTTCTCCAAATGGATCAACTATCCAAAGAGCTTACTCTCTAGATGAATCCTGTTCCAATAATGTAGCAGAATACAATATTCTACTCATCGGTTTTCAATTAGCCAAACAATTGGACATTGAATATCTTGAAGTTTACGACGATTCTAAGCTGGTTGTCAACCAGGTTAGAGGAACTTATGAAGTCCGTCATCAAGATTTGGTACCTTACTTTGAAGCAGCAATCAACATGGCTATATCATTCAAAGCTTTCTTTATTGAATATGTACGCCGAGCTTGCAATACTGAAGCAGATGCCTTAGCCAATCTTGCAGCAGTCTTAGCCGTTCCCATCAGAAGACAACAAGTGGTGGTTATCTCTAATCGAGAATTGTTTTGTGTTGAAAACAATCGTAACATCGAGTTCAGTAATTTTGCTGAAATTAATGTTGTCAATGAAGATTGAAGAACTCCTTTCATCGACTTCGTGGTTCACGATATACTCCCCGAAGATCCTAAGGAGGCTACAAGTATTCGACGACGATCTTTACGATTCTACTACAACCAAAACACTAAGTCTCTCTATCGACGGACTTATGACGGTCTCCTTCTACGCTGTCTAGCTGGTGAGGAAGCAAAACAGGTATTACATGAAGCTCACGACGGTGTCTGCAGAGCACATCAGCCCGGTCCTAAATTACAGGATCGCATCCGAAGAATGGGTTACTACTGGCCCTCTATGGTATCAGATGCCATCGAATATGCAAGGAAATGTCGAGCCTGTCAAATCCATGCAGACTTCATTCATCAACCTTCAGAATTTCTACACTCGACAGCCGCTTCCTGGCCTTTCGAAGCTTGGGGCATGGATGTCATAGGTCCTATTAATCCTTATTCTTCTAGAGGACATCGGTTTATTCTAGCAATAACAGACTACTTCTCTAAGTGGGCTGAAGCTATATCCTTGGTCGAAGTCAAGACCAATAGTGTCATCAACTTCGTCAAACACCATGTCATTTATCGATTTGGTGTTCCTCAACGAATTATTCATGACAACGGACCACAATTCATCAGCCAGAAATTCACCAGATTCTGTGATGATCATCGGATTGACAACATCGCCTCGACTGCCTACAACCCTGCTGCTAATGGATTAGCTGAAGCTTTTAACAAAACTATTATCAAACTTCTCAAAAAGTTTGTATCCACTAACAAACGGAATTGGAGTGAAAAGCATGGCGAATGTCTTTGGGCCTACCGAACTACGGTCCGCAACCCCACAGGTTTTACGCCTTTCTCCTTGGTATATGGCTGTGAAGCTGTTCTTCCTCTGGAACTCCAAATTTCTTCTTTAAGGATTGCCATTGCTAACGAGCTCACTACAGAGAACAATGATCTTCTTCGACTTCAAGAATTATAGGCACTTAATGAGAAGCGATTAATGGCTCAACAACATATTGAGTTATACCAAGCTCGCATTTCTAAGACTTTCAACCATAAAGTTAAGGTCAGAGCCTTTCAGCAAGGAGAACTTGTTTTAACAGTCAGACGTCCTATGATTATGACTTATATGAGCAAAGGCAAGTTCGACGCAAAGTGGGAAGGTCCCTATGTTATAAGCAAAGTCTTCTCAAATGGAGCATATCAACTCTCAGAACTGGATGGACGAATTGCAATGATGCCTATCAATGTCAAATTTCTTAAAAAGTATTATGTGTAAATATAAATACTTGTAAATCATCAGACAAGTTCAAGTTCATAAATAAAATTTTATTTCATCATGAATGATAGTACATGATATTAAGGAAGGTCACTATCATCCTTCTCTACATTTGGATGTGGACCACTGCAGTCCTTTTCAAAAACATGGTCAGCAAAAGAGCCAAGAACTTCCTTGCTGGAACCCACTAGGAATTTGCAAGCGGCCATCCTCATGGCTTCCTCCTCTTCGGTCCTTCCTGGTTCAAGCAGAAAGTCCAGGATGTCGCGTGGTGGCTTGGGTGCAGACGAACCTTCGCCTACTTTTGCCTCCTTTGATTGAACTGGATCAACAGGACGTTCTTCAACGCCTTCTTCAACCTTCGGGGTGAGTTCAGTCTTCCTGAGTGCATCTCCAGACGACATGTTGGAAAAGAAGAAGTGCTCATTTCTGCTAAAATTTTGTTCTATTTATAGGCAAATAATGAAGCAACATATCCACACGACGGTTCGTCCGTTCATTATCATCTGACGGTTCGTCCGTTCCTTCATCATTCAATCACTTGACGGTTCGTCCGTTCATTACATTCACCCGACGGTTCATCCGTTCATTATCACCCGACGGTTTGTCCGTTCATTATTATCCGACGGTTCGTCCTTTCATTATCTTCTGACGGTTTACCTGTTCATTCATCACCACTTGACGGTTCATCCGTTCGTTATTTTCTATTTTGACGGTTTATCCATTCATTTCATCATCTGACGGTTTTCCCGTTCATCTCACATCCACATCAGCAACTTATCGTTTTGATTAAGTTGTCAATTGAGATAATAATATTCGGTATATTCTGCCACGTCCATATTACCTCTGAGCAGATATAATGAATATAATTATTTTCTATAAAATCATCAAGAGATATATCTTGTCTTGCACCTCTGAATATATTTTCTATCTCTATTATTTATATCTGAACAAGATATGCAACAAATAGTGGAGCCACAGCAAAAATGTCTTTTATTAATTGAAATATAAGACATTACAAAAAACACATATACTTCAAAAAGACATAAAGATACAAAAAGTTCCACTAAGATGGAGGTATTATCAGATTGTCAATCTGCTGCTTGAGAGTCTGCAGCCGTTCTTCACGAGTGGACATCACCCTCCTTCTGGCCTCCTCCATCCCAGTTTCCTCATTAAAAGCAGGCATGGTCACCATTCTGTGGGTAACCTCAGCATTATGAGCTTCTACATATTCATCCCTCTCCTGAATCAGAGCATTAAATTGTTGAGTTGCAAGTTGATGATCAACAACTTCATCTTCTAACTCTTTCTGAAGACGAGCAATCTCTGCTCTTAGCTCAGCAGCTCTCTGTTCTTTTCTATTAGCCATCAAGGTTATTGATTCCAGCTTGGAGTTATACTCAGCAGATGTTGCAGAAAAGGCTTCCAAAAGGTTCTGGAGATTAACCCTTTCAATATCAGCTGCTTGAGCCAGTTGCTCGAATTTTGCCTGTACTAGAGATTCTACGTCTCCTTGGTTGAGCTCTTTATAGCTTTTGATAGAAATATCTAATTCATTCAAAATATGATCCAGGAGAGTGGCTTGAGCCTCATCACCTTGTTCCCGGATAGCTCTTATTAAGAGAGAGGTTGGACCCCTAACCATAAAAAAATCAGTGCCCTCTTTCTCCATCATTCTTTTTACTAGAGGTCCCAAAGATTCAAAGAAGCATCTAGTAAAAGATTGGATCACAAGATTATTAGTGGCTATAGCACCAGGAGTCGCAGCCACTCCTGTTGATGATGAGGCCGTAGGACGTTCAATCTCTTGCGTCTGGATAGCAGGTTCTTTGAACAAGGGAGCCAAATTGGAGCAAGTTGCTCCTCCTGGTTGTTCTTCTGCAAAAAGTAAAGATTGTCATTTTGCCTGTTGATCGCTATTGTTCAAGAAGATTAAAGATGTAAATTATCTTACCATGATTGAATTCAGCAATGAGTCTATTATCTGTTGGAGTATATTCTGGCCGAGCAGAAGTAGCTTCAGCTATGACAGCTATGACAGCTTGACTACTGCCCGCTTCAGAACCACATGATAAATGATGACTGCTACTAACAACCACCGTCGTTATAGGCACTATGTCCGTGCATGTCGGAGGTGCTAGAGGAGTCTCAAGATCTACAAGAAATACAAATAAAAACGTTAGCTATTAATTCATTCAAGAGGAGATTGTTAATTTCATTTTATACCTTGAGGATCATCGGTGGGAGTTTCTTCCGGGGCTTCTTCATCTATTGCTTTTTCTGGAGATACTGGAACCTCAATATCCTTTTCAGGATTTAAGGTATCAGCAGCATTCTCTGGAACCTCAATATCTTTCTCAGGATTTAAGATATCATTGACAGCATTAGGAGATGTGTGCACTTCATCATCTTTTTCAAGATCTTGCATATATTTATCAATATTTCAGACGAAGAGCTCTCTTCATCTTCGTCTTCTTCTGGTGCATTCCCGCTGGTAGTCGCGGCTTGGTCACCATAATCATCCAGAGGGCTGTAGCTGCAATCTTCTAGAGCCGTAATTACTTCGCGATCTTCCTCTTCGCGAAGGGTTCTAGGAGTAGGCAGAAGTTCAATCATCTCTGCAGCAGGTAAAAGAGAGTCTACAATATTTTACTCTTCCTCCACTTCCTCCACAGTACTTCCTCTGGGCTCTTCGGCCTCAGTTCTCGGAGCAAGATCTTTCCTTTGCTCGATCTCCTCTCTATGTTCGGGACTAGGAGTTTTATTCCTAGGTTCTGAAATAGGAGTGGAAGATGGCAAGGTTAATCCAGCCACAACATCCATTACTATTGAAGACGGAGCTCGATTCCTTCTGTGGGCCAGCTTCTTTCTTTTTAGTGGCCTATCCGGGCTCTCTATATTTATAGTCTCAACTTGTTTCTGGATAGAGGTTGGTGTAGTAGCCTCTTCTTGCTGAGTTGACTCGGCCAGCTGCCGAGACTGAGATCGAGTGGTGATCTTTTCAGAAGAGTGATCTAAGATCAATTTTTTCTTTGCTGCTGGAGCAGGAGGATCCTCTCTTCTCCTCCTTTTTGCTGGAGATTTGCCCACCTTCAAAGAGATACGTAGTGGCGCATTAACTTCTTGAGGGAACATAACATCCCTTGAGGCTTCCAAAGGTGCATCTTCTGGCTCATGAACCTCATTATTTCCTATGAGTGACATGACAACTCCTCCTCTCTTCAATCTTGTTAAAGATGCGAAGCTATCTGTGAGGTTGAAATTCTCAGCAAAAGTATTTGAAGATGTATAAAAGACTGAGTATGTAAACAACATCCGAGGGCCATGATTACTGTTTACAGGCATCGAGAACGTCGCTTTCGTATCTCGAGCATTATAGTAAGCCCAGGCCCAGGCCCCATCTATCAAATAACCCTTTCCCTGAAGACATGTAATAGCATTCCCCACATGGAATTGGTCATAACCGAACTGTCGAGCGAATCAACTGGGAAGATATGGCTCTAAATAACATTCATCTTCGAACCGGTATACCAAATGAGAAGGTCGAATTGATTTCAACCATTCAAAAGCTGTACGGCTCAGAGGATGCATCTGCGAATCAATCATATTTGTCCGCATTTGTTCGTAACCAGCAGGAGGAGGGGTACAATAAAAGTTCCATCCTTTGCTCAGGTTTAAAGCATATCTGCAGTCTCTTAGAGCAGTGAGTTTCCACTTACCATTGGAGTATCTCCGTATAAAGCTACCGTTAACCGGTCCCATGCCGGGGTCCATCAAAGTAGGATGGTGAAGGAGCAACCAACCAAATAGATATGTATATGGTAATTCCAACCGAGGAAATTCTTTTTCACCCTTAGATTTCAGCATCAGATCGACGTAGAGACGAAGACTAGCATTCAGCTTACAAGTCCTGGCTGACAGAAGGTCTATCTTATAGCCGAAGACTAATCTAACGGCCGCAAAAAGAACACCGCGATGGAAGCGGTCTACTGTACTGGATCTCGGAACTACAAATCGACGAAGCCAATGTGTCAGAAACCCTGCTAATTGGGCTTCTTTTGACATCGGTCTATATCCTACTCTCAGATAACTTTCGAGAGTATCTCCTGTCTTCAAAGGAGGACACTGATAATCATCCTTCATCTCTTTATCAAAATCACCACTTTCTTCCATCAACTTCATCACTTCTGTGTTGCTCAATGGCTTAAAGAAATCAGGATAACATCTGTCATGTTCCTTGGTCTTTGGTTCTTGAATGTGGTTTAGGAACAAATAAGGTAGCCATTTCGAGGAATAGCAAGTGTTTGATGTGGCACTATTATAGAACAGGGAATAGATCTTGTAATAGCATAGCAGTTCCTCGAAAACTGCTACCATTTCTGCATCCTCTCTCCGGAGTCTGTCCAATTCATCATTGGTGGGGACGAATTCTTCATATGGGGCATCTCCTATTGGCAAAAAAGAGATGTACTTTATCTCATGGAGTGCAAACCCAATTTCTCCACCGGGAGTCATGAAGGTCCCTGTTCTGTAATTATACCTCTCTGCTAAAGCCAGGAACAGGTGAGGGTTCGGGGCAAAACCATAGACAGTGTCATGCACTGCTTGGTACAAGTTGATTTGCTGTAGTTCGCCTTCAAACTTGGTCAGAATCCAATTGGCTATGCAGCTCCATCTTTTAAAATCTGGATTCACTAATCCAGTTAGTCTGATGTCCTGTTCAGGGTATTTTCCTTCGGCTTTCACAAATTCATTTGCGAAAATTGGGGTCCTGACGGGCATTAATAATGAAGAATTCTCCGGCGGAATACAACCGGGTTTCAGTCCCCTCAGCAAAACACTGTACCGTTCAGAAGAACTGTAGAACATATCTTTCTTGTTCGGACCCTTCTTCATAAAAATTCTTCCCGGACGGGCATCTTGGAACGGAGTAAGGTTCCATTCCATCTTTCTCGGATAACTCGCATGAGCATACCGGGATAATGAGAGGCAGCGTGGAACATTTGGTATCGAGAAAGATCTATCCATCTGAAGGACAATTCTTTCTTCCATCCTCGGTCTTGGTTGAGAACTTTTCTCAAAAGCTTCACCAAATAAGAATAATGGTTTCTTGTGTATAACAGCATCTGCCGTTTCCAGAGGTTGTCCGTTCATTAAACATTGCAGTGTTTCATTGTCTTGGGATATCAAAATGGCCTGACGGGAGGTCGGCAGATCATACTGAGGGTAGTGCACATGTGACAAATCTTCTTTATATTCTGATTCTGAGAGGGTCCCCACAAAGTTCTCATATTCTGGGTCTTCTCTGGTATTAACTGCATCAGACAGAGAAAACAAAATTTTTTTCAGTATAAGTCAAAGTTAAAGATTCAGTTTGCGCAAAAATTAGATTACGCAAAATAAAATTGCGCAAACATCAGTTTGCACAAAATAATCAGATTGTGCAAACAAATAAACATCAGTTTGTGCTGACAGACTCGCGCAAATCAGCAAGTTGCGCTGACTTTTATCAGCGCAATTCAACCGATTGCGCAGAGAGTCGCTCTTCATAAAAATGAAGGGTGGACTGATTTATGCAACCAGAACCCTAAAAAGGGTGGCGCAGCATGATCCTATCTCTAAAAAGAGATGGATTCTGAAAGGAACAGTGAAATCAAAACTCTAAAAAGAGTTTTTGATTGGGTTCTCTACCTATCATTGCTGGATAAGCGGTTTCATGGCGCGAAGCTCGGCGCACAGCCCGAGTCGATGATTCGGCGGGGGCCTTGCCCTTAGCGGCGGCAGAGGATCGTCGGGGAGCCATTGAAATCGTCGAAGAAGAAAGAAAGGAAGAACTCAGAAGTTTTTCTCTCAAAAGCACAAAGGAAGCAAGTAAAGAATACTTCGAAGGAATTGAAGAACTATTTATAGTTTTTCAAAGTCGAAACGGCCGCCTTAGATTGTGCCTAAAAATGGACTAAAACCTCAGATTGCGCAGACAACTCATTATGTGCGCAAATTAATTTCAAATTCAAAATTCAAAGTATTTCAAAATTTTGAATAAGTTCAACTTTTGAAAACTTTGAAGGGGGTCTTGTAGGTCCTAAAAAATTAAGTTGCACACATCAACAAAGTCAGAAAATCAAGAAATACAACTTTCAAATAGAATACGCAGACATCAGATTGTGCATCCTTCAGATTGCGCACGATAGATTGCGCACACTTCCAAGTGCGCAGGCTGACGTGGCAAATCACCATCATTACCTGACACAAATCAAATCTTCTGACAGCTGACAGCGCGAAGAACGAGGCGACCGTTCGTTTAATCGTGCAGCACGGCGCTCGAGGACAGCTGGCAGCGCAATCCATGTTGGCACAATCCATGTTGGCGCAATCCATTCCCGCGCAGTCCAAGTCTGCGCAATTCAAAACTAGCGCAATTCAATGTGCACGTTCTATCAGTATAGATGATAAAATATACATGGCATTCATGCCATCAATTGCTCATTTCGTGGCAATTGTCTATGCATGATCATGCACATTTCAATCAAATGATGCCATGTGTCCAAGACAGTTAGCCCATGATCCAGCAACTGCCTGTGCAGTCTATTGCAGCGCAAACCAATTGCTGTGCAGTCCAGAGTAACTGAAAGTTAGTTATTTCTTAGAACTCTATAAATAGAGTTTCAAGTCTCCATTCAAAGGGATCAATAATCAATAATCAGAGATCAGATTATAGAGAGATCAGACTTTAAAGTTCAGAGAGTCCAGGAGTTCTTGCCCAAGTGCTGCTGCGTTCTTCCGAGGCTTTTGCCTTCAACTTCCGAGGCTTTTTGCCTTCAATTCCAGAGTTGTCTTCAACTTCAGAGGCTTTGTCTTCAGAGTTCACATCGTCCAAGAGATAAAGCAATCGTCATCTAGATTGGATTCCTAAAGTTGTACCATTCACAGAATTCAAATTGTAATCTTTTACAAAGTTTGTATCAATAAAGTTCTTTAACTTTTGTTTTTGCAAACATAGCCTCGCTGGAATCTCTGCCAGTCTGAAAATCTCCTCCATATGCTCTATCTATTCATCAGCGTACAGAATGCCCTCTGTACCCCTGAAGTCCCTCGGGTGCATCTTCTGGAAGTCTTGGATGCCCTTCTCCTTCGGCTGGTGTGGCTGCTGAACTGCCGAAGGCTGAGCTGCTGCCCTCTCAACTACCGTCAGGGCCAGATCAATGCCCCGACTTAACTCTACAGTCTGACGTTGCTGCTGGGCCTGCTGGGCCTCTATGAACTGCTAGAAGAAAGTGAACAGCTGGACTGCATCAATGGATCCTGAAGGTAGCTGCTGCTGTTGGAGCATCTCTGGAATCATCGGGCTCTGCCTGTGCACTGGTGGAGGGGCTCCTCCAAAGGCTACTGAAACACCTACCCCAGCAGGCTGAACTGGTGTCGCGGTATCGGGGGCTGCCTGTATAGGACGAGAGGTGGCAGACCCCTCAGCAGTGTCCCTCGGTCTGGGGCGATGTGATCTAGTCTCGACCATCCTGGAGACAGGTCAAATAAGGAATCAATACTGAGATAGAAGCGATAAATCAAGGGAGGACAGTTAATTTTCAAGAAAGACTAATCAGCAAGATATATAGATGGCATGAATTGAAGCAGAGTTTTTCCTAACTGTGATTGAGTACCTCTCCGTTGAAGCCTATCGCTCAATCCTATCATAGGCTCGCAGTAGTACAACTAAGTCGCCGTACTACCACGATATCACACTAATGCGACTCTCGACCTGCATGGGCCACCACTAAAAATGTGTCACGACCCGTACCCACTGTGAGGGTACGAGCACGTAACAACGCCCAGCCTACGCCGCAGTGTCCGCGGTAGAACGCTGTTCTAGGTCACTATCTAACCAACGACTCACGCAATTATATAATGTACTTGTCAAAATCTCAACTCTGAACGAAGGACAAGCATAGATATAATGTAATCTCAATCACAGTCTAAGCACGATATGTTAATACAGAAGATTATAACTAAGACTAAATACAACAATAAAACCAACTACTAAAATAATATAATCTCCAACAATCTCAAAACATCATATCTCAACTTATTTACAAAAGTTCTAAAACATAAAATCTAAACCAAGTCACTAGCTAATCTTCCGATCACTCCTGAGTGTCGGGGCCAAAGGTAGCTAAGCCGTCTCCTGGTCCATAATAAGTAGGGCAAGTATCCTCAGGGCAATCATCTGTAAAATTTTTAACAGATCCAGTCAGGACAGGAACGAATACAACTCACCAAGAAAACCAAAGTAAATGACAGAGAACTATAAAACAGTTATAGGCAGTTTTATTGATGAATATGGTAGTTTATATTTAGGTGATGGTATAAAGAAAACGATAAGATACAAGGAAAGTAAAGTAACTAAAACAAGAGAAGAATCATGGCAATGAAGACTGTAAAATAAATCTAGCAGAACTAGAGTAATATGATAAGTCCAGACAGTAAATGTAAACAAGTGTAAATCTTATATAAATCCAGTACGGGATGAATCTAATACAAGATGAATCCAGTACAGGATGATTCTAGTCAGTGATCAAGAATCCAGGTGAGACCAGCTATATTCTAACAGTGTGTTTTAAAATACTGAGATCGACATGTAAACGACTGTAGGTATCAGGCACATCTCTCACTGATCAGACGCGACATGGCTGTGCTTCCAGTAGATTCCAGTAGGGAGATTCCAGATTTGGGATATGTCTTCATGTCTTACTCAATATTTCCTCGCCCTACAATACATGTGAATCCGTAATTTGACACGAGAATCGAGATGAGTCCAGCCAAACATGATGATACCAGCAATGATTCCAGAATGATTCCAGTAATAGAGGCCAGACAATATGGTAAGTGTGTCGCATACATGAATCCAGAAAATATCCATACTTATGGTAACAGAGAATCACATAAAACTAACTAGAACTAAAGTACAGTAACTGACAAATAAATAAAAGAACTATCAGAGAATATACTTGCCTGATACTCTGAAAAGAGTAATATAATATCAGATGTCTGCACCGGAGTCACAATGTCCTAAAGAGAGCAGTACAGGTTATAATATGTTTAAATAAGGTAAATGAAGTTTATGATGCAATCTACATAATTTTTAGGCCAATCTAGGTCAAAGTCAACTCTAAGTCAAACCTGGTCAACTATCTAGGTCAAACTAGGTCCAAGTTAAACTTGGTCAACTCTGGGTCAACCCCAGTCAATACTCTAGTCGAACTAGGTCAATTGGTCACATCTAGACTCAATGTTGACTTTTGGTCAACTCTAGTCAATCTTGAACTATTGGGTCAACCTTGGTCAATTCTAGGGTTTGGTCAACTATCAAGTCAACAAGGTTAACTAGGCTCTTTCTAGGTCATACTAGATCAACATCCTATGTATCAACCTATACCTTACTACAAATGTAAGCTAATACCTTAGCACCCAATACCCTGTCCCATATCACCTAGGTAATCCCTTTACCCACACTTAATACTACCCACATAACCAAATACCTATATCCATTACACTCAATCTCATATATCAACCTTACCTCAACTAACCATAACATATTACATATGTATATACTCAAGCCTATATACATACATCAACATTTCCTCCCTTAAACCCTCCAACTTATATCATGCAACACTATGTACATAACCATATCCATATATATGTATACTCAAGCTCCTATATAGATATATAGCATATATACAACACACCCTAGCATACCCACTCTAATTCTCACATGGGACACTATCCCCTTCTCTCAAAATCCTTCACATAGACACTCACACACACTCACAATACTAACTTCAACTCGTATCTCACAATTTCACACTAACACACTAACAAGCTATCACTCACTACTTTCTTATAATCAAGAATTGAAAAGAAGAGGTGGTGGTGGATGTGGGGATATTGAACCATGGTGTCAATGGACTGTCAACATGATGGACTGCACCCTCTAGCATTTCAAAACCCCCAAGCCTAAGTTCCTACCACTGAACCAACTCTCATATCCTATATAATATCCAATACCCCTCACCATTTAGGGACTGAACCCAAGTAAATAGGTGGGGCCGTTAGCATTTAACATAGGACTGATATTAAATACAAGGGACTGAAAACTACCCACAACCAACTCGAGCTATCACTCATCTATTCATCATGACTGATACTCTATGAATATCAGTGACTGAACTGAAGAATACCTATAGTCTTTACCCGAGCCTATCCCCTCTACAGTCAACTAAAACCTGTCAAAACCCATATCCTACTGTCAACTAAACCTGTCAAAGCCCATATCCTCATCCCATGTTCAAACCCAACTGTCTAATTCATTTTAAATCTCAATTTTAAATAACCCCCAGCCCAAATCAGTGTCAATGTGCATGCAGGAGAAGTATAGGGGGTTGTGTGTGCAGAGGGTCACGTGTGTGTGCTGTCACATGTTTGTGTGAGTTCAAAACAGTGTGTGTGTGTGTGTGTGTAAATGAACTGTTCTCAGGATTATGTGAAAACCAATACTGTACATGCAATTTTTCGAACCAAACATGAGTCACACAACCCAAATCAATATCCCAATGATCACACATAAACACATGTTTAAACACTATCAAATTATCATTAATTAGAAATTTCAAAACCCCAAAAAAAACCCAATTCGAAACCAAAACTGAAACCCAATATTGAATATCAAGTTCAGTGTAAAAACAGGAAAACGACAGGAAGATGCCAATCAAAACTAAATCCCCATTCTAAAACCCAATCCAGTGTGGTCGAGGTGTTCCTCCTATAAGTACGTGTCCAAAGGAGTCTATAAGTGTCCAAAAATCAGGACACGAACTGTCCAAATCGAAGAAAACCATAGTATCAAAAAAATACAGTATCAACAGCCTCGTGCAGAGGTACAGAGCGTCCCAGGATACGACACACGACACTAGAGAGCTCATGCTCGTCTCCTAGGGTTTGCCAAGGATAGGGGTACGTGTCCCACAGCCTGCACCGTGTCCACGTGAAGCGTGTCGCGTGTACGAGACGCGTATCCGACGCGATTCTCGCGTTCGTGCAGTCTAGGCAAAATCCAGTACGAGTGAGATTTCTCACTAACCACTCGATGAAACCCGACAAAATTTGTGTGCGTCATGTCAGACACTAGGCCCACGTGTCCACCAAAAATCATGACCTGAGTCGCCGTGTCGTATCTTGTGTCGACCCCGAGCAGCATGACAGTACACGGTGTCCTCGTGCGTGCGTGTGTGTCCAATTTTGGATACGAGGGTGCACAAAATTCAACTCAGTCAAGCACGATTGTAATCCACACACCAATAGCTAAAATATTTTCCAATTAGTTTTTGAAAATACGAATAAAAGTTTTATTACGACATTTTGTCGAACACGTAAACATACACATAGACACGTGTCCGATAAGGACACCAAACGGACACGATTTCCTACCAAATTTGAGGGACAACTAGGGGACACCTAGATCTAGCCCTAAATACAAAGAAAACTAAATATTAAAACAATTAGAGGTGTTTTACCTATAGGTGCAAATAACAAAAAAAAAAGCTCCAAATGAGGAAATCCAAATAGTAACTTCTAAGCTCCAAATTGCAGAAAAACTGAGATAAATATCCATAAACAGTAAATAAACAATAATTAGATCCTAATGCAAAAGAGTAGAGTCAAAAAGGATTTGAAATGAATTTATTAGGAATTTAGAAAGGTGGGGAATTACCTTTTCTTCTAAAAACTAGGTCAAGCACAAAAAAGGCAAGAACAAGTGGAAGAGGCATTAAATAGGGGTGGAAAACCCTAGGTTGGCTGGTCACTAGTGGGTTGGTTGGGGTTTGGGCTCAAGTCATGGGCCATGGGCTTAATTCACAAGTCATGGAATTAAAATCATAAGTCATGAAATCAATGCACCTATTCTATTCCTCCTATTTGAAAACTAGATTTTAATGGCTAGAATGAGGTTAACTTAAGTTAGACTAGGGTCACACCATTGTCTACCAAGTCACCATAACTAGGGTTAGCTTCTAGGCTAGTCTACTAAATCACAACTAGTAAAAATCAAAATTAACAATCACCAATGCAATAAATCATAAAATAATTCAAAGAGGCCAAATGACCAAAATACCCTCATACTCAAAAGTGAAAATGAATTATCCTAATGACATGGTTATGCTCTAGGTCAGACAGTCTCTCAGATTACACTAGCAAAGCATCAAAATCATAAGCCATGACTTAAAACAGTTTTAAATTGATTAAAAATCACAAAAATCATAATGTGATATAAATATAAATAAATAATAATTATAATTACAAAGGTTCAAAATTATCCTCATTTCAAAAACTGGGTGTTACAAAAATGCATCTTGGCTCAACAGCGCATTGAACAATATCAAGCCCGCATTTCACAGGCTTTCAACAGAAGAGTCAAACAGAACTTTTCAAGTAGGCGACCTTGTTCTGGCAGTCAGGAGACCGATGTGATGACTCACAAGACACCAAAAAAGTTCGAACCCAAATGGGAAGGACCCTTCGTCATAGAGACGGTATACTCAAACGGTGTTTACCGTCTCGCTCAACCTAATGAAGACTTGTTCATGATGCCTATTAACGGTAAGTTCCTAAAGAAGTACTACTCCTGACATCCTTCATAATATACTTCCCTCTTTCCAGTGAGAAAATTTGTGAACTTGACAAACCAAGTTCACACCCCTCCTTTGACAATCACATGCTTCTGGATCCCAGTTGTTTTGTTGCATCTCCAGTAGGAGAACAACCATGTCCATATCATCTCTGAGTTGCTTCTCTACACCCTCACAAAGCAGAATTCTATACTACGTAGGATCATGCTTATTACTATGTTTACCATGTCCGCATTACCTCTGAGTAAATATCCCATACAATAATCCTCGTGTTGTTGTATGTCAATCTTAGAACGTCCACATCCATATCACCTTTGAGTTGTTCTATACATCCCTATAGAGTTCACTCCTTCCACGTCCATATCACCTCTGAGTAGGAAAGCTCTATCATTAACCCATATTTACCACGTTCATATCACCTCTGAGTAAATATGTCGGTTTTCTCCTTTCGTAACTTATTTTTTGTACCTAGAAACCAAGGTACGCCAAGGATGATAAGTCCACATAAAATCCCCAGTGAAAGTATTCAAATCTCCATACTATCTCTGATAGGATTGTCACACCCAAACAGCTCTACTGTCCATGCTTCTTGTTTAAAGTATTTCAAAACTTGTCCAAAAGTTTTAGAAACTTTGAAGGGGGTCTTGTAGAAGCATGAAAAAGGGATATTACTTTTAATCCCACATCGGAAAGGAGAAGAGAAGAAGTCTCATTTCACTCTATATAAAGAGCCCCTTTGCCTCCTTTGAAAAAGGCACCAAAAAAAGGGAGCCCGGTTCCAGGAAGCTCGTTCGAGCCACAAAAAGTTGCAACTGTGCCACTTCTTCTACTGGATCGGCTGCAAGTTCTTCATTTGCCATCTTGGCAAGGAATAGTTGGGCTACTATGAAAAAATCCAAGGCAGCACGGGGCATGCATCCCAAATGTGCTACGCCCACAGTGAACCGAAGATGCGCACTAAAAATCATGCGCACTGCTAATGGTAAATTGTACAGAGTCGACCCGGGTGCGTTTGCACCAGATACGAGCCGACTCCTAAAATCCCCGTTTCGCTTGGGCACATCTTCTGTGTTTGGAGCCAAGTCGTGCGAAGCAAAACTTGTGACTTTGAACCCAGGCGCCCACGTGGGTTGTGCGCATGAAGTGGGTTCAAGTCACAATACATGTTGCTCCCCCACCAATGATCTGGGCGTATCTCATGCGCTGGAACTAGATCAGGGGGTACAACATTCACATGACCACCCCGGTACTTGGCCTCGCCATGCGTCTGAAGGGGGAGTAAAAGTAAAACTTTTCCCTCATGATTTGCATAATGTGATCACTCACAAACACAAATCAGGAGAGCTGACCATTAAGCAGATGCCCCCCTCGCAGGGCATACTTGTGCTACGGTCGCCATTAACTGCTGCCACAAAATAGTGGCTCCACCACTAAGGCAGTCTGTGTTCCAGCGACTTCAATCTGCTGCACCTGTCCGACAATATCTCGAAAACATGATGCCAATTGAAGACTTTTTAACAGCCTACTCTTAACTAGGCACATCACTCTGATGTCTCAGCTAGGCGCATCGTCTCAGCCTAGCACATTAGTCTACCAGCGCATCACTCTGCCCCGTTAGAGCGAATCACTTCCTCGTTAACGCATATGCACATCTGCCAGCCTGGGGAAGCGCTCTTGTGTCATAATAAGGCTTGGTCACATCAAACCCAAACCATGCATTCAACTTGGCACCCAATACCATCTCACAGAAGAATACTGCCGACAAGGGGATCGAACATAAACTATCGTGTCCATTGCCGACGCATCTCAGTCTTTTGAAGGAGTTCATCGTCAAAGCTTCTTCGAACAGGGAGATCTGCAATTCACAGCACAGTATCTCGCCAAAGAGGAGGACCGGTCGAGTTCATCTTCGTTTGGAAAGAAAAGTGAAACGAGAAACAAAACTTCTCTTCACGCTGCTACTTATAGGCCAGGGCAAATCAAACCATGCGCCAAGTGGCAACTTTCCTGAAGTCAGTACAATAAACTTGTATTTATGGTGATGAATCTGCCCCCTTTGAATTCAGCGTCAAAGAAGTCATTAAATGCCTTAGAAGAGCCAACAAAGACTGACCAATGAGGATGCGCCACACAACAGATGTGCTCGTCAACACCATGCACTTCGTACTGATGCGCCTAGTGGAACATAGACCCATGCGCCCAGTGGTGTACGGAGATGCGCCCACTCAGACTCGTTACCCATCAAGCATTTAATGCTATGTGACAGAGTCGGCAGCACGCTTCCCGAAAACTGAACAGTTGACATCTTTTTGTAGAAAATGAAGAGCCGCCAACGTCATCTTCATCATTAAATTTTGTCGGCTATAACTCCTTGCCACATGGACGACCAATCACTTGCATGCGCCTCCACAGCTATGCGCCCAAAAATTTGCATGCACCTCAAAAGCCATACGCCCCTGACTTACTCCTGATCCCAAAAGACAGAAGCCAATTCTCTGCATGCGCTTTCATAGCCATGCGCCCAAAAGCTCTGTATACGTCTCATAAGCCATGCACCTAGACTTGTCTGTGACCCCTAAAAGTCATAGAACAAGTCGTCCCATACGCAAGATCCTATGCGCATCCTGACAGATCACCCTCCATCAAATCCGAGATCTTTGAGCCATGAACACGCACCACGTGTCGTTTGATTCAGTTCTGCCTACGAATGGGTGCTAATCACCCAAGATCTCAGCAACGATCGAATCTTCGCAACTACCACGTGTCAGCTCTATCGCAGACCAACAGTACAGTTCAACATATTTGACTTCAACTCAGGGCACATCGTCCATGCGCTCCACAGCATCAGACATGTGGCGTTTCCACGTACAGGCGCATCCTACAAATATACGTATGAGCAGACCAGTCTGCTGCCTATAAATAGAAGGACCATTCCTTCATTTACATAAACACAGAAAAAAAGGATGATCATATCTACAGACAGAAATGAGAAGAGATATACTTAACATCTCCTTATCCTCAAAATGCTCCGGCATCCAGAGCAATCCAGACCTTCAGAGAGTCCAAGATCGTCGTCAGATCGTCAACGGAGTCAACTCATTACCACTCGCTCTACCGATATAGTTCCCATATAAAAACAAAAGTGTACTCCTAGGACTACGTCTAAGTCCTATATTGTTTATTGTTCTGTTTGTAATTGAAATACCAAGGTTTATCAATAAAAAAGACCTTCTCGTATTTTCGATGGCGAACAACCACATATATTTTGTATAACTTTATGCCACATGTAATAAGAATATTTTGGTAACTATTGTAATTTTATTAATCCTTCTCCCACTCAAAACTTTCAATCTAAGCAAGAGTTATTAAACACACCCTATTTAACTCTCCATCCAATCCAAACAAGGTTATATGTATTGACTTCCATGTAGTTCCCCGTCCCACTCAGTTCAATAGGAGGAATCAAAATGCAACGACGTTTGGACTTGGCTATACAATGACTTGCTCAAAGTCCTACTCCGCCGAGGCAACTCCTCGCTCAGGTGGGTGGCTTCGATGAACTTGCCTTAGCTTTGTCTTCACACTTAATAAAAGGATGTTTTCAATTGCACTGAGTAGATTTGCTAATAAAAGGGACGAACCCACATAGCTAAAGAAAATAATCCTGCTCTGAGTCAGATTATGTAGAACATGAAAAAATGTCACTTATTGCCTTGATGTCTCTCCACGATGAGTTTCAAAGTTGGCACTTGGTCATTCGACCTCACAGTTAAATTGAGCAAAG
>JANAVB010016599.1:10406239-10418739 GCA_029216955.1 Iris pallida | reverse complement strand
AGCACATTTAGTCTTATCTTGTTATCTCTAGAACAGCTTACTGTATTTTATTTCAAATACAGGCTGGACATGACTCGGCCCGGCCCAACAATTTGGGTAGCAGATCGTGACATGTTTTTAGTGGTGGCCCATGCAGGTCCTAACTAAATTGTTTGGTTACGTTATTGTACCAAGCATGCCTGCAATTAGGAACTTAAGGTAATTAGACAACATTAGGA
Organism: Iris pallida; assembly: GCA_029216955.1. Lineage (NCBI taxonomy): Eukaryota > Viridiplantae > Streptophyta > Magnoliopsida > Asparagales > Iridaceae > Iris > Iris pallida. The sequence continues at coordinate 10,418,521 of JANAVB010016599.1, read as the reverse complement.
ATGACGCTTAGAACTCCTAGAGGAATGCTAGGATTGCAACATAGAAAATACATCACATGCTTTCTATTATAATTAGATTTTCTTGCCTATGATTGCTTACTTTAAACAAGTCCTTTTAGGTCCTTTTTATTGTAATTAGATGGTGCTTACTCGTTCATCCCAGTATGTTACACCTGAGAATGGCGCACTCCATATCCAGTCAGCTGACCAGTTGACTGATACACCTCCACCTCCACCTACCATACTTCTCCACTCCACAAATCCACCAACCCAGATGCCTCCACCATCTTCCACATCACAGGCCCAGCAGGACCCAATACTCACACCACTACCTATCACTATACCTACCCAGGCTTCCGTCACACTCGACGGAAACCAGCTGCTCACTCTGATCCAGGGGTTCCTAACGACCCATCAGGAGCAGACTACCCTACTCCGCCAGAGCATGGAGCGTTCTGAAGAATGTACCATGGTCCCACCACCTATAGAGCTACGACAGAGAGCGGGGACGATTAAGGACTTCATGGGTCTGAATCCCAAGGAGTTCTCAGGGACTGAGGGCATAGTAGTAGCAGATGACTGGCTAGACTCGGTAGAGAGGAAGCTCCTTGGAGTTAGGATGCCGGGTGACCTCCAGGTCGAGGCAGCGGGATTTCTGCTGATAGACTTGGCAGGAGTCTGGTTCCGAAATAAGCCGTTGTTTGCGAGAGGGAGGGCCACTTGGGATCAGTTCAAGACCCAGTTCAAGAAGAAATTCTTCTCGACCACTGCTAGAGTATCCATGGGGCTACGATTCCAGAACATCCAGTAGGGGAACCGTTCTATTGACGAGTATGCGGCAGAGTTTAGTCGTCTGAGCCGTTTTGCTCCTAGTCTGGTTGCAGATCCAGAGGAGATGACGTATAGGTTTGCCATGGTCTAGTTCCAGACATCGGCATTCTTATAGTGGCGAACGGTACGACTGACTACTACCAGAGCCTAGAGTTGGCCCAGAGCATTGAGGAGCATCTTCTGTTTAGCAAGAGGCCAGCTTCTGTACATCATGAGGGACCATCCAAGCACCAGGCTTTCCAGCAGAGAGCACTGACGCCGCACCAGCAGACATACCGTCCCCCTACACCACATCATCAGATCCCGCCAGTTAGAGCCCCGGGACCTCAGCAGCACCAGAAAGGGGCTATGTGTTCTTTCTGTAGAAGGCCTGGGCATGACTTCGCCATCTGCAGGAAGAGGTTGGGGCAGTACTTAGTTTGTGGGTCTGCCACCCATCAGCTTCGGAACTACCCAGCAGCTAAGGGATCTAGAGGGCCGCTTCCGACTCAGCAGCAAAGGTTTGGGCAGCATCTGCAGCAGCAGAAGGGACCCCAGGGGAAGGCTTATAGTCTAGCCCTTGAGCCGGAGCCGGACCAGGTTTCGGAGCCAGATTGCTTAGCTGACGTCATCACAGGTCATATTTATTTGCATACCTTTCTAGCTCTATGCTTGTTTGATTCTGGTGCATCTCATAGCTTCCTATTATTAGAGTTTATGCATAAACACCATCTAGTAGCTACACCTACTGCGGAGATTAGTAGAGTGATGACGGGAGGAGGACCAGTGCCTATTAGAGCTATCTATAGATGCTCTATTTTTATAGCTGGGAGAGAGTTCAGGGGACGATTCTTTGTGATGCCACTCCTCGGTTATGATATCATATTGGAGATGGACTGGCTTAGCTATGCCCATGCATCTATAGACTGTCATGAGGGTAGTATTTTGTTCAGTCCCCCAGGCACATCACCATTCAGTGTCAGGAGGACAGGACCGAAGATCAGCCTAGAGCCGAACTGTTGTGCGACAGTTGGGGATGTAGCACCGCCACACCCTATCATTAGGGAGTTTATGGATGTATTTCCAGAGGATCTTCCAGGACTTCTGCCTGACAGAGATGTGGAGTTCACTATAGATTTATTGCCGGGTTCATCACCAGTATCCCGGGCTTGCTATAGAGTGAATCCCAAGGAGGCCATAGAGATGAAAGAGCAGATTGATGACCTATTGAAAAAGGGTTTCATTCGATCTAATGCTTCTTCATGGGGAGCGCCAGTGCTCTTTGTGCCTAAGAAGGATGGTACAGTCCGGTTGTGTATTGACTACCGAGCGTTGAATGCCATCACCATCAAGAACAAATATCCTCTGCCCAGGATAGATGATTTGTTCGACCAGTTGAGCGGGGCGAAAGTGTTTTCCAGGATAGACTTGAGATCCGGGTACCACCAGGTGAAGGTCAGGACAGCAGACATCCAGAAGACGGCGTTCAACACGAAGTAAGGGCAGTACGAGTTTCTGGTGATGCCATTTGGTCTCACAAATATGCCAGCTGTCTTTATAAATTTGATGAATAAGAAATTCCACCAGTATCTGGATAAGTTCGTCGTAGTATTTATCGACGACATCCTGATATACTCGAAGACGCCGGAGGAGCATGTAGAGCACTTGCGGACAGTTTTGGAGATTCTGAGACAGGAGAGATTGTTTGCCAAATTGTCGAAGTGCGAGTTCTTTTTAGACCGAGCGGAGTTTCTCGGCCATGTAATTACTGGAGAGGGAATCTCGGTGGATCCCAGGAAGATTGCTGCATTTGAGACATGGAAGGCTCCGATGTCAGTTTCAGAGATCAGGAGTTTTCTGGGTTTAGCAGGCTATTATAGAAAGTTCGTCCAGGACTTTGCTAGGATAGCTGAACCCATGACGAAGCTGACGCAGAAGGACGCAGAGTACATTTTGTCAGAGGACTGCCAGGCAGCATTTGAGGAGCTGAAGAGGAGGCTGACGACCGCTCCAGTTCTGACATTACCTTCAGGTTCTAGAGGTTTCACCATTTACAGCGATGCTTCAGAAAAGGGGCTAGGATGTGTCCTACAGCAGCATGGGAAAGTGATTGCTTATGCATCTAGGCAATTGTGGACTCATGAGCGAAATTATCCTACCCATGACCTAGAGTTAGCTGCGGTGATCTTTGTACTCAAGTTATGGAAACATTACTTATACGGAGAGCGTGTGGAAATATTTACTGACACAAAATCTTGAAGTATGTGTTCCCGCAGAAAGAGCTGAACATGAGGCAAAGATGATGGTTGGAGTTGATGAAAGACTTAGACATCGATTTACAGTATCATCCCGGAAAGACAAATGTGGTGGCGGATGCGCTGAGCAGGCATCCGATGGCATGGTATCTGATGATAGATCGACATTTACGAAAAGATCTGGAGAAGCTCTGTATCGAGCTAGTTCGGCCAGGATCAGTGACACAGATGATGGCGCTTGACATCCAATCAGGTTTGATAGAGCAGATCAGGAAGGCACAGTCTACAGATGAGAGCCTTCGTAGACTTCGAGCCCAGGCTTTAGCTGGATTGCTGGATGACTTTACTATAGCAGAGGATGGATCCTTGAGGCATGGCAGCCGATTGTGCGTGCCGAAGGGAGAGCTGGTAGAGGCAGTCTTGCAGGAGGTACACCGATCGAGATATTCTATCCACCCTGGTGCTAACAAGATGAACCGTGACTTGCAGGAACATCTTTGGTGGCACGGGATGAAGAGGGATGTATCACGTTTCATCTCGAGATGCCTAGTTTGCCAGCAGGTCAAGGTGGAGCGCCAGAGGCTAGCTGGTTTGTTGCAGCCGTTATCCATTCTCGAGTGGAAGTGGGAACATATTACGATGGACTTCATCTCAGGGCTTCCTCATTCCCAAGGAGGGAAGGATGCCATTTGGATCATCGTGGACAGGCTGACGAAGTGTGCGTACTTCATACCCTTCAAGGTGGGGCTTTCCATCGAGAAGTTGGCAGAGCTATACATGCAGCAGATAGTTTGCCTACACGGAGTGCCAGTAAGCATCGTGTCGGACAGAGACAGCAGATTCATGTCCCACTACTGGAGGAGCTTGCAGGAGGAGTTGGACAGTAGGCTCAAGTTCAGTACGGCGTACCACCCGCAGACAGATGGGCAGTCCGAGGGGACGATACAGACACTGGAGGATATGCTGAGGACCTGCGTACTGGACTTTGGAGGATCTTGGGAGAGCCATCTGCACTTGGTAGAGTTTTCATACAACAACAGCTACTAAGCCAGTATCGGTATGTCTCCTTTCGAGGCGCTATATGGACGACGATGCCGTACGCCGCTCTTTTAGGACGATGTCGGAGACAGAGTTATGCTTGGGCCAGAGATGATCACGGATGTAGCAGAGAAGATCGAGATGATCAGAGACAGGCTCAGAGTAGCTCAGGACTGGTAGAAACACTGGACTGATGCTAGTCGCAGACCGATGGAGTCCGCAGACGGTGATATGGTGCTAGTGAAGATATCACCTACTAGAGGGACGATCCGGTTCGGACGAGGTGGGAAGCAGAGCCCCAGATACATCGGGCCGTTCGAGATACTTGGCAAGATTGGAGAGGTAGCTTACAGGGTTGTACTTCCACCCAACCTAGCAGGAGTTCACGATGTCTTTCACGTATCTCAGCTGAGGAGATATGTTCCGGACCCCAGCCATGTGGTAGATTATTCAGAGTTGGAGGTCGGACCGAGCCTTACAGTTTCTGAGCAGCCAGTGGAGATATTAGACAGGAGAGAGAAGAGGCTGAGGAACAAGGTTATACCCTTAGTACGAGTAGCTTGGAGCCGTCACTCTCCAGGTGAATCTACTTGGGAGAGGGAGTCGGACGTGAGGGAGAGATACCCTTACTTGTTCGATCCAACCGCTGCGAGGAAACCACCCGTTCCTGCTTGATACCTTAGAGGTTAGTTTCGATCCTGGCCTTAGTCATTTGATTGCATTGCTTGCTATGTTAGAATATTGTAGGGTCTTCAATCCTTGTGAATTTCAAGGACAAAAATTTTCAAGGAGGGAAGACTTATGAGCCCCTGTTTTTCAAAATTTATTTAATTAGTGTTAATTAATTTTTAATGTCATATTTAGCCTTAAAATATTTATTATGAATTTTAGGAATTTTTCTATAATTTTTAAATGATTTTTAAAAGAATTTTAATAGCTAAAAATATTATTTTGTAATTAACTAAAAAGTTTTAATATCATTTGGTAATATTTAGCATTGTTTTAATATAGTTATGTAATTTATTAAATTGTTATGTAAGCCCCTGAATTTAGGGCTAATTTTTTTTAATTTTATAATTCAATTAGTGGTAATAGATATTATTATTTGATTATTATTTAATTAAATGCTCTCTACCGTGACTTGGAGTTCTAGAGCATCAGGGATGCCAGTCTCTGGAAACTTCCTTCTTGGAGTTTGTAGTAGACGAGATTATCTTCACATTGAAATTATGTGTCCCACTCGAACTTGTTCCCTTGTACTCTTTTTGCTTCGCGCAAGTTCGGGTCAATTTAGACCATTTAATTATTAATTGATTTTTCCACTCTTTTCCTTGATCCTCATAAGCGCGTTACCGTGACTTTTAATTTAGGAGCACCAGACTAGTCATTCTCTCAGAACCAACTTGTCATGCCTGATCTACTCGAGACGCTCTTCACCCCTGACCTTCGTGTCCCACTCAGACACTCCATTTTGTGCTCTATTTCCTTTGCACAACTTTCGGTACAATTTAGGCCAATTAATTATCTACCGTAAAACCTGATTTAATTTTCCATTTAATTTTCGGGCCCGACATCGATCCAATCCAGTTGACCCAATATATGGCCCTGTCCTATTTTGAGCCTACTATGCACGCGTCACTTGTGTGCCACCGATTTGATCTCCCTTGTGCTCCCATTCCACCCATGATTTTAGTTTGGTTTAATTTATAAATTAATTAAATCTTGGCTTCGACTTTGTCCAAACTTGGCTCAACGTCCGACCCAGTTTGGCATGGACCCTACCATGACAGCCCATACATCCCACTGATGTGTCTGCATTTTTCCCTATTTGAAAATACGTTTATTTTGTATAAATATATTTATTTCTCTCTCTTTTATATATGTGTATATATATATATATATATACATATATAATATATTATAATATCTCCCTCTCTCTTTCTCTCACCACACAAACACACCACCCCTCTCCCATGTATAGCCGACCACTTCCCCATCTCTCTCACTAAAATATTTTCTCTCCCTATTCCTCACTCTCTCTAAATATCTCTTTCTCTCCCTCTCTATTCTCACCCTCTTTTTATATATTTATATACACACACACACACATATAACCCTCACTCACCCCTCACCTCTTCTTACACTCACCCCCTCTACTTCTGTACGAGCAGCAACCCCCCATCTCAATCTCTCTCTCACTTATAATATCTCTCATTCACTCTCTCTCTCTCTTCCTTTTTTTAAACTACACATACACACATATACATTTCTTTCTCTCTCTCCCAACAAACACACACCACCACCATGAGCAACACCACCACAGCCCTCACTGTCGACAGCCCCCTCCACCCTCATGTACACCACCAGCCACCTCCACCTCTCTTTTTTCCTCTATTAAAGTCATCACACCACCTCACACCATCATCCAACCACCATCACCACCCTCACCAATGTCATCACCTACACCACCACACATCCCCACCACCATCACCTTCATTCACCATCATCCGCACGCCACCGCTCGCCGTGCCCTGCCGCTGCGCTAGGCCGGCGAGCCCCCCGACCAGCAGCGCAGCAGCAGCAACCGCACGCGCGTGCGCCGCCGCGGCCGGCAGTCGCCGCCGGCGAGGTCCCCGGTTGCGCCCCGCCGCGTGGCTGGCCCCCGACCCCCTGGGCGACCACCCTGTGGCGGCCAACGTCCTCCGGGACGCGCCGTCTTGGCGATTTCAGCGTTTTACTCGGAGTTCCGTCCATGCGCGCGCGGACGAATTTCAGAATTTGTGTTTCGTCGCAGCAACTTCGTATCGGTTTTCTTGAGAATCCGACCGTTGGATCGGCAAAATTTTTGCTCCGTCGCAATCTCGGTATATCCCTCTTCATCTCTGTCAAATTTCACCCGTTAATTTTGTCGTTTGATACATCAAAACCGGCCACCAAGTTGACGTTTTAATTTGTACTGTTTTTGGACAGTTTTGCGACGCCAACTTTGTGGATTCGTATCTTCGTCGTCACAGCTCCGTTTTGCGTGCTACCAGTTCCGGTGTACAGCTAGTATAACTCTCTTCCTGTCCCCTTTAGATTTCATTTCAGTTTGAGCTTGTTAGGTCGGTCGAATTCGACGCCAAAGTTGGCCGTTCGAATTCTTAGTGTTGCACTTGTTAAATTTCATTTTTGAACCCGGGACTCCGGATTCAATTTATGACACCACCAATAGACTCGTGGCGTCGTTCTGGCATGTTTTCATATAAAGTTTGCTTGATTTGGAGAACGTGGGCCCTGGCATGCATTTCGGTACAAAGCGGGTCCCACTTTCTGAGTCAACGGGTCATTTTGAGTTTGGCTCATCGGAATCCAATTCCGGATATACCGTTGAGTTCGTATCGTCATTCTGGACTCGTTGACATATAATTTGCTGAGTTTTGAGGACATTGGCTCCGACACGCTTTTCCGTGCAACTCGGTTTCCAATATCCGGGTCAACGGACCAATTTGAGATCGGGTCAACGGAATCCAATTCTGGATATACCGTTGGGTTCGTATCGTCATTCTGGATTCGTGGACATAAAATTTGTTAGGTTTTGTGCACTTTTATTTTGGCACATTTTTTGGTGCAAAGTGTGCAACGGCGGACATCATTTTGGCCCAAAATTACTGTTTTGCCCCTGTATCCAAATTGGACTTTTGGACATGCTATCCTAGCTGATTTGGCCATTCTGGACACGTTGGTGATATTTATTTTATCATCCGACAACATCTGTAGGTTTTTACCCTATTATTATAATCTTTCTCCTTTTGTGGTATTTTGAGATCCATCGATTCCAGTGATTTCACAACCCCTGAAATTGAATGTGTTGATCCTGTAGATGTTTATAGAGACTAGCTTTAACCCAGTTTGACCATGGTTGACTACTTTGACTGATCGTCGAAGTAGAGTCAACATTTGACCTAAGTTAGACTAGTTTTGACCTTGGTTGACCACAGTTGACTATTTTTGACCAAAGTCAACCGGAAGTCAACCGTAGCCTAGGATTAACCAGAACTTGACCGAAGTTGACCAGTTGACCCAAAGTCAACTGTTAGTCAACGTTAGTCAAGTTTGACCTAGAGTTGACCTAGAATTGACCAGAGTTGACCAGTTGACCAGAAGTCAACTGTAACTCAACCCTTGACTTAGATTGACCTAGTTTGACTTGCTTTGACTTGCCTTGACCTAGTTGACTTAGTGTGACTTAATTTTACTTCCAAACCCTTATATTGATACAGTATTTCCACCTATAGGTCATCGAGGCACTGTTCTTGGACTCGTTGACATATTCCCCCATATCACAGGCGAGTACATTCTCTGATAATATTTCTGTTTTATGATATCGTCTATGTTTCTTGTATTTAGTATAGATACCCTTGTTCTCTTGACACATTGTTCACACGGATTGGTATTTTCCTGGATCCCGTCATGAGATATTATTCCTCGCTCTCCTTGGTATATCTTGTGCAAGTCTTTCTTGTTCCTTGTGCATTGTATAGACACGATTCCTGCGAAGGCTAGCTACCCTCTCGGAGAATCGCGTGTCATGATGTGTCATGGTTGGATCCACTATACTAGTCGGGGACGGAGAGTATTAGTATAGATATGTGGTCATTATCTACCTTGTTGTTCTTGTAAATCTTGTGAGTGTTAATCATACACCCCACGTATGATTAACCAGGCCGGTAGACCTTGTGCAGACCCAAGCCAGCCACATGTTGAAACTAGTACTCACACACTTAGACAGATGATTCTTGATACTTGTACATGCCATGATCAGTTTTACTTGCCTTGTTCTAGCTCTAGATTTACAGCTTACCTTGCCATGATACTCACATGTATATTTCATGATTTCTTATATATTCTCTCTATTTACTGCTACATTTTCATTATCGTCTAATTAGAATTGTTATTTGAGATTTGTGCTCGTTCCATCCTGACTGGATATGTTGATAAAATTTTAGGAGTAGTTGTGCCCTCAGTAAGGGACTTCATGATGTTGCTAGCTGAGGTGGATCTCACTATTCTTCTATGTGAGTTGCCTGGTAGTTATCCTTAGTTAGTCTTGTTATTCTTTCCTTATTTTCTTGTCTTATGATCCTTGTAGATTTTAGTTGTTCTAGTGATATTGTTATTAATTCTTGTCTTATCTTCCTTAGTTTTCGTGATGTGACATGAGTACATTTCTAGTTATAGATCTTTAGATGTTGTAGTTAGTATAGTATACTTGACAGCGTTCTACCGCCGATACCGCAGCGTAGGCTGGGCGTGGCCTGCGTATTCGTACCCGTATATCCGGGTGCGGGTCGTGACACATTTTTAGTGGTGGCCCATGCAGGTCAGTCTTTGCAATTAATGCGAAGTCGTGGTAGTACTTGAGCTTATCCGTACTACTGCGAGCCTGCCCTAGGATTAAGGTTGAGTAATGGAATATTTTAGAATTTTGGTACTCAGTCACATATTAGGAACTCTTGGTAGATTCTAGGGATGACCCCTGGGAATCTTATTTCGAAACTCTTCGAATCTATTCCCATTCGTTTCTATCCGTCCTGATTCCTGAGATATCTCTCAGTTATCGTACTTTATTATTCTTTAGGATGAGTTTGTGGACCCCAGAGGGGAAGTATAAGTTGGACTTATATATCATCTAGGTTGGGGAGAGAATATGATTTACCAACCTCGTATCATGGTCGAGGTTTATTTTAGATTATATTCCACCATGTCTATCTTGACCTAGGTAGTACCCTCGGGACTTTTCCTGAGATTTCCTCTGAACCCTATCTCGGAAGTTGTTTCCGTTGTTTCTATTAACTTACCGTTGACTTGTTATTGAATTTTAAATCTTAATATTCGTTGTTGACCTTTGATTTTATTTTGGATAATTCTTTTAAGAATTGAGTTAAGATATCCTGATAAACATATTTTGGACGAGGACGATGAGAACAGTAAGTGTCTACTTTACTTATGGAGTTTAGAATTTATCGCAGTCATATTAGCTAGCCTGACAGGGACATGGAGCCTGATTTTGGATATACTATCCTAGTTATGGAATTTAGATTCTCTTGCAGCCATACCGGTTGGCGTGGTAAGAAATCTAGATAACATGATTATAGGGTGTATACCTTAGTTATGGACTCTATCGTTTATTGTAGCTATATTTACTGGCGTGGCGTAAATTCTGGCAACATAATTTTGGATAGACGTGTATGGTTATCAGGTCATATCTTAAGTTGATTCACTTCTTTTAACCAATTGTGCAAGATAATTCCTACCATTATTTCTTGTTTATCATTCATTAATTCTTTTCTCATTGTATGATGATTTCCTCATCTTGCCATCATTCCTTTGACTAGTTTAGCTATGTCTTGATTACACCAATCACATATCTCATATCTACATCTATCATCTACACTTGGAAACTCTAAAAATTTTGAAATGTTTATATCTCAATTGTTTCTTAAATTTTGATACTATTAAGATTTTGATTCTCTTCTGTCCATGACCAATCAATTTTGGTCGTCTTGTTTATCGTGCCAAAGAGTCTTGGTTGCTGACTATACTCTAGATGACTTCAAATTCCTTGTGACTTGGGTTCCTTCCTAAATTGTGCTTTTAGGACCTTGATTTCGAATTCATGATTTTATCGTCTTTCATAACTGAACTTGGATCTTGATCGTGCTTATGTGACCTATAATCTGATTTCTATCAAATCTATCTCTCAATCGTGCTATTCTCAAATTTTTCTCTCCATTTGCTTCTCTTAGCCCTGTTTTAGATCATGACTATCCAACTTTGATTTTCATGATCTTGATAATCTTAACCCTCAAATCGTGCCAAGTGAACTTAGACTATTTTTGATTTCAATCGCGTTCGAACTTGGATCGTATTTCATGATTTTATTAATCATCCTCCTTAATCTTGATCGGGCCTATAAGACCTTGACTTCGATTTTGTTTATGTCTGAAATTTTATCTCAACTATGCCAAACCTTGTTTTGGTCATGGTTAGCTTTTCATCTTGATCGAGCATGTGTGACTTTCAGGTTGATTTCCATCAACCTAAGTCCTACAGATCACCCTGTACTTGAACTTCAATTATATCTTCGATTCTCTTAATCGTCTCTAAAATCGTGTCCCAATGACTTGACTTATTTTGAAATCATGCACATATGATTTTGTTCGTATTATCATTATATCGTGCCAAATCTCTCATCGTGCCTGAACAATTTTAAATCGATTATCTTGATCGTGCAAACTCGTCATTCTTGGATCGTGCCTAAATTATTGCCTAAATCTTCTATCATGTTTTAACCCCACTACCAACCTTTAATTTCGAGGACGAAATTTTTATAAGGTGGGTAGGATTGTAATCCCCTGAATTTAGGGCTTATTTTTTTTAATTTATAATTCAATTAGTGGTAATAGATATTATTATTTGATTATTATTTAATTAAATGCTCTCTATACCGTGACTTGGAGTTCTAGAGCATCAGGGATGCCAGTCTCTGGAAACTTCCTTCTTGGAGTTTGTAGTAGACAAGATTATCTTCACATTGATATTGCGTGTCCCACTCGAACTTGTTCCCTTGTACTCTTTTGCTTCGCGCAAGTTCGGGTCAATTTAGACCATTTAATTATTAATTGATTTTTCTACTCTTTTCCTTGATCCTCATAAGCGCGTTACCGTGACTTTTAATTTAGGAGCACCAGACTAGTCATTCTCTCGGAACCAACTTGTCATGCCTGATCTACTCGAGACGCTCTTCACCCCTGACCTTCGTGTCCCACTCAGACACTCCATTTTGTGCTCCATTTCCTTCGCACAACTTTCGGTTCAATTTAGGCAAATTAATTATCTACCGTAAAAACTGATTTAATTTTCCATTTAATTTTCGGGCCCGACATCGATCCAATCCAGTTGACCCAATATATGGCCCTGGCCTGTTTTGAGCCTACTATGCACGCGTCACTTGCGTGCCACCGATTTGTCTCCCTGTGCTCCCATTCCACCCATGATTTTAATTTGGTTAATTTATAATTAATTAAATCTTGGCTTCGATTTGTCCAAACTTGGCTCAACGTCCGACCCAGTTTTGGCATGGACCCTACCATGACAGCCCATACATCCCACTGATGGTCTGCATTTTTCCCTATTT